>JAQFXP010002165.1:0-16092 GCA_034693685.1 Belba bartosi
CTATTGTTACGAATTAATTGTTTTTAATATTTATATTATTTTAATGATTGGATGTAAACAGTTATCACGAAATGGCCATAAAATACATATATTGTATATATGTATAGCCGATCCAAAGCACTAGAAATAACTAATAGTAATAAATTATTACTATTAGTAATATTACTAAATTATTACTAATAATAATAGTAATAGTATAGAGCTTATGTAGATATTTAGTAAGAGTTCAAAACAGTGGCTGCTTTTACTGTTTAGTTAACAGTGAAAAAGACATATCTGCGTACAATACACCTAACAGACTACAGACTAGTCTTAGGTCTATGCAAATACACTGTTTTTGTTACAATAACATAACAGCTAATATGTTAACTAATTTTAAACTCGAAATATTTTTATTTAATTTAATTTTGTAAGCGGAATACTTTCGCTATACGTTTAGTATTATTTCCGCTATTATTTAGTATTTAGTATTATTTAGTATGAAATTCCGCTTTAACTTTGGATTGTCTTTAGGGCCCAAAAAGTTTCGATATTTGGATTTACATTCGATATATAGACAATTGATATAAAGTTTTATCAAAACTAAAGTTTAGTTTAAACTAACCAGATTTGGATAGTATATCTAAATAGGAATTACTGTATATTTATTACTATATTTATATTTAAATAAATTGTTTGAATGGTTCAAAAGTGGAATTAGTGGTCGAATTGATTTGGTATAAAATAATGAATAAATGATAGAATGGTTTGAAAGCTCACAAAATGAGGTTTATTTTTAAAAAATCGGTACAATATTTGATTTGATTTAAGACTAATTTGTTTTAATGACAATTGGAATGCATAGTGAGATATACAGTAGTGATGAACGAGACCGACAGCCCTCACAAACACCCCTAATATGACCGCTCAGTCCCCACTTAATCCAAATTAACCCGAATTCAAGCGAAAAGTAATTAAAATTTTATTATCAAAAAATGTTTGGAAAAAGTGTCAGAAATTAAAAAGATATTTGAAGTTAAGGTTCGGTCAAAAAGTTATCGGAACTGAAAAAATAGAATGAATTTTAAAATAATGTTTAAATATTGAAGTGTTTGTTCAGATCTGTTGGTTTCGTTCACTTCTAGATATATAATCGGTATTTAATAATAGTTTTGTTTTAAAGCATTAGTTTTAATAAAGATTTTTTAAAATACAATAAAACTTTTATTTTGTTCTATCGGTCGCTTCGTTGCGACCAAACATTTTAAATGTCGTCTGTTTTTGGTTTTGTTTTATTCGATCACTTGTTTTTCGTTTCAAAGTTTTTTGTTAATGAATTTTTAAGAACTATTTATTTATACAATTTTTTTAATTTGAAGTCTAATTCAAAAATTGTTGTGAAATTAAATGGAATTTTTTGTTTTTAAAAACTAATATTAGATATTTTAGTTTTTAATTATTATAATAGTATACTATAATTGTATTTTGACGACAAAATTAATTAAGAATTTGTGAGCGTTTTTAATGCATAAGTTTGCACAAAATTATTAAATAATTAAAACATTATTTTTTTCATTTACTAATTTAATTGTTTATAAAAAGGCACAGTTTGACCGAAGTTTGGACTTAAAAACAATCAATTTTTTTTGTTTAATTTCAAGTCCACACGCGATACAAGTTTTTATATAATATTTATAGTCTTTTTGTTTGTTTTTCATAATAAATAATTTTTAAAAACAGGAATTATATAATTGTTTTTAGTTTTTAACAAGATTTTCAAAAAAGCTAACTTTTAATTCTGAGTCGTGAAGAGCACCGGAAAAAAGTTTTAAAACTTATTTTGTAATAATAGCTAAGAAAACGAAACTTTTTTTGTTTTGTTTATTTAACTGTATTTTTATAAGACTTTAGAATTTTTAATATTGTATTTCAATGTAATCTAATATCGAAATTATTATCCAATTGTTTAGCTTAAGAAAAATGTCGACTAATTAGTGTTGAAATGAGATTTAGTCGTGTTTTCGAAAGATTGTGAGAACTGAAGCAAAACTGTTGTCTCTTATGATAGTTATGTGAAAGTACTGGTAGTTTGTCGTAAAAACGAATCTATTTGTATAATACAAGTGATTAATGTGTAATGAATTGAATATATCGATGCGATTGTAGTCGAAAAGAGAACAGAATATGAAAATAAATGAATTCCGGCATAATGTTAGCTACAATTCAATTATTAAATTTGTTAAATATATTCGATTACTATAATAATAATAATAATAATAATAAAACTTAATTCAATTGATAGATAAATATCATGCGTTCCGTAAATATAAATAATAACACTTTTGTTGTCCAAAAAGCCAATTGTCTATGAAATCAATGCAAAAGTCTTTCAAAGTATTTAACATTAATTAGAATTTGTTTGAATGCGTGCGTAAATGCACGTACGGATGAAATTAGAGTAAAACAGTTGTCCTTTTGTGCACCTTTTCCTGCATTTGACAGTAATTATTAATTTAATAATTATTTCGATTTAGAATTTAGATTAGATTCAACTTCAGATTGAGATTGAGATGAGTCGAAAAGTGCGGAAACTGCGCTATTATCGTCATTAACGCGATTAATGCGGTTTTGCAGTTAACACAGTTTTGCATTCAATTATTGGATTATTGGTTGGATTCAGTTTGCTATCAGTTTAACAGTTTTGTTGTATTCTATTAATTATATTATTAATAATAAAAACAATTAATTGTATCGAATATATCGAATATCACACATCAGTAAAACGACTGCTTGTAATGCTTGGCGATCGGGACTGAATCACAACTTTGTGCCCTTTAGTCACGTGACCATCACTTTCCACCACTATAGCCGTCGACTGGAGTTGGTTAGAGTCGGCGTTCGGGTCACTCTTCGCCGTCTTCTTGCGCTCGACGTAGTCTCTGAAGCACTGTTGGATGATTTGGGCGCAATAGACCTCTCTCTGGCGCCACAATGTGCTGCTTATGTGCTCGAACTCTCCCAACTTCGGAGGCGTCACTTCCGCCAACTCTGCCGTCTCTTCGATGACGTGTCCCTTACGGGCGAAGAAGTCTTTGGTGAGAGCGTCGAGAATGTCGACACAATAACACATATCTCCGACACAAATGGGAATATCCATTGATATTAACTTATATTTGTTTGGCTTTGGTATCTGAAGTGGCTCTTCGAGCGCGTGAACAAAGTCAGGCAAAGCGTGGAAAGGAATAAATTGCGTGCCTTTGGGGTCGAACTTCTGCCAAATCTCGTAATACATATCGTAGTCATCGTCGGTCAGGCCTTCGTGTACGTCCTCAGTGGCCTGACTGTAGTTCTCTAATATTACTGCGATATACATATTGATGATTATGAGGAACCCTATGATTAGGTACGACACCAGAAACGCTATGGCGATGCCCCGGTTCCCACAGTTGCCTTCAAAGTCGCCTCTGGGCAGCTCACAGTCCGTCTCGTCCATTATGGCGGCCAACACGTCGTTCCAACCGGCACTGGTAGACATCTGGAACAGTATTATTAGTGATTTGAAGAATGTGCCGAAATTGAAGGTCTCGTCGATTCCATATCTGGGCTTTACGTTCATGAAGAACGACATCCCAAAGATGGCGTATATGAAGATCACCAAAAACAACAACAAACAGATATTGAAGAGCGCCGGCAGAGACATAGCCAACGCAAACAATAGGGTTCGGATACCACGCGCGCCCTTCACTAGACGAAGCACTCGACCCACTTTGACCACTCGAACCACTCGTAATAGAGTCGGAGATACAAAATATTTTGCGATTAGGTCTTTGAGGAGAACACCTGCAAAGGGTGGGCAAAGGGTGGACAAAGGGAATGGAGTTAGAGTTGATTAGTTGATTGAATCGATTATTGAATAATACCCAGAATGGAGAGAATGACGACTATGAAGTCGAACATATTCCAGGGCTCTTTGAAGTAGTACCACCGAAGAGCAAATATTTTGAGCAGACATTCAGCGGTGAAGACAGCGATAAAAAATAAGTTCAATCGTTCGAGCACTAGATTATAGGTGTCTTGTGGCTTATACTGATCCATTGCCATGATCATCATGTTGAGCGCAATGAAGAGCATTATAATCATATCGAACTTCTTGTTTGTGGTCACGTCGAAGATTATTGCTTGAAGTTTGAACTAAACAATTGAGACAAACAACAATCAGACAACTATATAGTGTCTAATAGTGACATGATAAACTGAATGAGTGTATACCCTTGGGCGGGGGATGGCTTTGGCCGGTTTCTTGGAGCCCATCTTCTTCATGGCGTTGTAGTACTTTTTCTGGTCTTCAGTCATAAACATTTCTAGACTACCGCCCGCTTTCTTCTTTTGCTCATTAAAGTTATCGATTATAACTCCAATGAATAGGTTTAGTGTAAAAAATGAGCCGAAAATAATGAAGAATACAAAATACAAATACATATACAAATTGACTTCTTTTTCTGGCTGGTCGTTCTCTTCCTGCTGAGAGTCTATTGCGTTATCCATTATTTGTGTCCAACCCTTAAAGGTTGCCTTTAAGTGACAAAACAGTCATTTTAAGCAAGACTTCAAACTTGCAATTAATTGATACTAAGATATTAATAGATTGATTACCACTTGAAAGAGTGCGAGATATGCGGTCAAGACATTGTCGAAATTGATCTGAGGGTTATACCAAATGGTGCCGTTCGTCGCCTCACACGCGATCTTATTCGGAATGAAAGTGGAGTTCAACTTGACTTTAGTCACATTGTCTATACAGTGGTAGAACTTTCCCCGAAACAACTGAACGCCCATTATTGAGAAGATTAACCAAAATATTAAACAGACGAGCAATACGTTGAAGATGGCGGGAATCGCTTGTATCAGAGCGTTCACCACAACCTTTGGTGGATTGAATTCAGATAATTAGTTTTGTTCGAAATTTTGTTTTCAGAGCCGACTGTTCTTATTGTGTTATTTCGATTACATTTGTGATTAGGAAAGGACTTTCAGAGTGGTTTCTGGCGATGATTATAGTTTACATTAGTAACACAATAAGACATAGACATAGACAGACATGTTGATTTGATTTGATTTGATTTTTAGCTTATTTTAGAATAATTTAGAACTTATTATCAAATAATTGGAGTGGGATGAAGAATTTGGACTTGACTATTTCAAAACTAAATATAAATCATTCGAATACAAACATATATTTAATACCGAAAGCAATACAAAAAGTAATAAAGAATTAAAACATTGAAACAACGATAACATGCGCTTACATTTGTTGAGTACTTACAATCAGTGACCAGTTTGACCATCGTTTAGATCTTACAGACTTACCGAACATATTATGAAAATTAAGTTCAAAATATTGGTCGAATCAAAGAAATAAGAAAAATCATTCAAAAAGTAATCGACGATTGGTTGAGTCAGGCATTGGATACAAGCAAATGATTCTGAGCTCATCCTTACCCGCATGCCCTGGAATCGGGACAGAGCTCTCAGAGGTCTGAGTGCCCGAAGAGTTCGCATAGTTTTAAAGGCTTGGATTTTGCCGGCGCCGAACCACGTGGCCACCAGATTGATCACTGATACCTATTTTCGGTTATGTTTAGGGAATAAAGTTGGAAATTATTAAACACTCGAATACATACCTTTCGATTATATCTTTGCTTAATTTGATATAGTCTTATATTTTTCGATTATTATAAGTTAATTAAATTCTAACTACAATTTCAAATAGATTTGATGTCAATACTTACCCGAATGTCTGGTCACTCAATACTCTACTCTTTCGAGAGTCGAAAAGCAAAGCTATTGCGAGACAACACTTGAACACAATATACGATTACAGACATACGAAACACACGAAACACACCAATAATTGCAATACAAAACAATTCTGAATCTACTTTATAGCGCAATCATAAGCGAATGACAAAACAGTTTTCAATCGGCTATTGCTTACGAATTAGACAATAAAAGCTACGACAGGAGACAGACTACTCGGTTCTAATGTACAGGAGTTTGTTTGATTCGGAGTCAGTTTAGGTTTAGATTGAGTTTAGAAGTTTGTTTGTTATCAAGTCGTTGTTCACTTACTCTCATGCCTTCCAATCGGGACATTGCCCTCAACGGCCGGAGCGCTCGCAATGTTCGCATGGTTTTGAAAGCAGGTATTTTGCCTAAACCTGCTAAGCCAACAGCCCAGTTAAATATTGACACCTATTGAGTGCAGCCAATGGTCAATTGCTGTTAGTACCACATTCGCACCCGTATTCATATGTCTGATGTCTGGTGCTCTCACCACTAGATAGTTATCTCTAAATCCTTATTCATTACTCATCTCAACACACATTTGTATCTAAATCTATGTCTAATCAACACAACATTCACTCGATTTCAGAACAACTAAACTCTACAACACTTTATAACTACTTATTATAACTATAGATATTAATATGATTATCAAAAAAAAGAATAAAAGTGCAATTCTATGCTCAGACAGACATTCTTACCATAACAATGACAAAGTCTAACCAACACCAGGCGTTTGTGAAATACTTTTTGAATCCAAATGCCAACCATTTGATAAGCATTTCGAAAAGGAATATAACTGTAAAGAACTTATCCATATATCCCAAGTATTCCATAAACGTCTCGTCTTTCTTCAGATTTACGTCTTCTAACGCCTAAATAGAGAACACAAATGACTACAGAATTACAGTCAGAATAAGTCAGTCAGTGAGTAAGGAAAGAGAGCAGGAGTGAGAGGGAGAGAGAGAATTGGTAAAGTTGGTAGTATTGCTAGTGTTGGCAATTGTGTTGCCTATGGGTGTGAGTGACCTACCAGAGCCATACTGCTGATGAGAATCAATGTGATGACTAATGTTTCGAAGTACTTGTGTTCGACCAACTGATAGGCCCATAACCTGATTTCCTTCCACTTGATCCAGAAGGGGGTCTCTTCCATACAAGAGGGGCAGTACTTATACATGTGGTCGGGGAAGCACTCAGACGGGTATTCGCTGATAATGACATCAGCAGTGGCTGTCTCTAACTTGTCTGCGTCCACATTCTCTGCCACTCCATTCAGTTCACCGTTTTTGTTGAGCTCTTCCTGCGATCCCATCAGCTCTTCATTGTCTTTCTTGTCCTCATCGAGAGATGAACGACTGGACGGCTTTTTGAGGCTATTGTATGATTTGTTGCTTAGGTTGTCATCGTCTCTGCCATCTCTTCCAATTGTCCGGTTGTCTGCGTTTATCATAATTTTCTCCATTTGTGCGTCTTTTAGAGCATTTCCTAATTTGACTGAATTTAATACATTTCGAGCACTGTTTTGGAACTTCAGTTTCCCGCCCTGTATGGCAATCTCCAACCCGTCCCCCACCACCACCTCCAGGTCAGTCTGGTCTTTGGGACTCAACTTCTTGTCCCGCATCGTCACCTGTCCATCCATCAGAATGATCTCTCCTCCGGTCATTTCATCCATTTCCTCTCTGATGTCCGCCGTTTGGTCTCCAATTTGGTTCCGAGTCTTCGATCGAATCACCTGTCGATCAATTCAATTATAATTTGATTACTCAAATCAAAACCCAATCAACACTACCTTTAGTGCGTAAAGTGTTTTGTTTTTCATCCATTTGCCGCCTCTGGAGAACCGGTCAAAGGCCTCCTGGAGTTTCTTAGTGTCGGCGCTATCCGATGTCGGCGCCGACAGATTGGACGCACCGAACGACGAGAGGAGTAGAGCTAAGAACAGGTTTAGAACCACTAAATTGCCAATCACTACCGTCGCCAGAAAAAAGGGAACACATGGAGCACCGGACACACGCATACAGTCCCACATTGACTCAATCCATTCGCCGCACAGAACACGAAAAACAATCATAAAAGAGTGCATAAAGTCAACGAAATTCCATCTTGGAACCTCGTCGTTGTTAAAACTGCAATCGATTAGAAATAATATAAATTGAATCGATTTATGTATTTACGTCTAATCTATAAACGATATACTTCTCTGTCGTATAGTTTTTGCCAAACAATTGCATTCCCATTACAGCGAATATGAA
Organism: Belba bartosi; assembly: GCA_034693685.1. Taxonomy (NCBI): domain Eukaryota; kingdom Metazoa; phylum Arthropoda; class Arachnida; order Sarcoptiformes; family Damaeidae; genus Belba; species Belba bartosi. The sequence continues at coordinate 8,082 of JAQFXP010002165.1, forward strand.
TATAATGATCGCCAAAACAAACGTTAAATTTCCTAAATCTCCCACAGCTTTGCCCATTATAGAGATGAGTAGATTAAGTGTTGGCCACGACTTCGCTAACTTGAATACTCGAAGCTTTGATCACAGATTAAATTTAGAATAATTCAAACAAAATGTAAAACAATAGATAAGAATAGCAAACAGTAATACTGACCAATCGGAAGGAGCGCAGAACGGATAGACCGGATACGGCGGCTAAGCCTAGCTCTAAAAGGGAGAGAACGACGATAACGAAGTCGAATATATTCCAACCCTCGCGGAAGTAGAACTTCGGACTCAAGGCAATCAACTTCATGGCCGCCTCTATTGCGAACGTTGCGGTGAAGAACTGGAAAATCCAGACCATTATTCTCCTAAAACTATCCTATCTTTCTATATGTGCTTTGAGTTCAAACAAATGGAAAAAACATAAAATCTATTAAAAATAAATACATGCGTTGGAACTCAACTCTTTAATAATGGATTAAACAAATAGACGAAAATATAAAAATAATTTAATATTTGACACAAAATGGAGAAAAATATTGTGAAAATGAATTAACTTAAAAGAGAACTATAATTAGTTAAACACTTTCCAAATCAATAAATGAATTAATTTAATGCTAAATAAAACTGAAGAATCAAATAAAATAAAATAAATTATGGAAATTATGACTGAGTTTTGGTAAACGAAAAGTTTATTATTATAACAAATATTAAGGTATTTTAATCAACGATTTGAGCGAAATGTGTAATAAAATAAAAATGTGTTTAGAATATTGATATGCATTGAATGTATTATTAATCAAATATACGATGTATTCAATGTATCGAATGTAGTGAATGGAGTCAATAGAGAAGGAGAGAGGGAAGGAGAGAGAGAGAAAGAGGGGGAGAGAGGAGGGGAGAAAGCATTGAACGCTCACATAATTGCCAGCTTGTAGCGCGTTCTCGAAGTCCTTGTCCATGTTGTGATGATCCATAGCCATGAAGAGTGTGTTGACGACAATACATAATGTGATGAACAGTTCCATGAATGGGTCGAAAACTATAAGTGCGACTAACTCTTGGACTCTAACCCAACACCAACAGCAGTCCCAAACGCATAAGATATCTATACACTTGAGGCAACCGGTGAGAAAACGTTCTTTAAACAAGGGCCTTTCGCCCTCGTCCTTATCTGAGGGAAAATAATAGATAGAAACTGTATAATGTTTAAGTATGTCCGCTCTAGGTGCCCTTCATGTGCTATAAATTGATTGTGATTAAGTTATCAAGTTACATCTAGTTATTATTATATGTTAGATTATCATCAATTATTCTTAAGTTTGATTCTCTTCGATAGTCAAACAGTTAATCCATTTGCTGTCAAATGCCAATTATGCCTAACAATCGTAGCTCAATCATAGCTTAATCAATTGCATTGGACTATCACTGGCCTGTGCTATGAGGGAAAGTATGCTTTAAGGTTTCAAATATAATATATGTTTGTTTGACATTTATATCAAACTCGAAAAACGTATCAAAGTATTGATTAAAATATTTGTCGGCCAAAGCAAAAAATAGAGAATCAAACTTTAAATTTAATAATCTTTGATTTAATACAAACTATATTTTATAATTTAATAATTAGCACTAATAATAATAGCATTAATAATAGATTTAAAATACAAAATTCCAAATAATTGTAAATTAGTCGAAATAAATATATTTTTCAATGCTAATTTTTTTTTCGTTCATTGCTTTAATTATAATTTAAAATTAAAATCTTTTCAATCGTTTTAAGTGACATTAAAACAATTAAAAAAAATAAATAATAATAATAATAATAATTAATAATAAAACAACTGTTTCACAGTCGACATCTAATTTTATAATTTAAACTTTATTTATAACTTTAATTCATTACTGTATTATTACTACTATAACAATATTGATTATGAATTAATGTCAAAAATGCAAAATATAAGTCATGTCTTTTTATGTGAAATAAAAATATATCTAAACAAGAGTCAAATAAATCTAAGTTTACTAATAAAAAGTTATTATGCATTGAGAAACAAAATATAAGATAAATAATAAAGAAATCATTAAACCTAATCGATTGCATACCTCTATCACTCTGTTTGCTCTGCCTTCCGGCCGCCTGTTCGATGATATCGTTGAGCACCATTACATCTAGATTGTAGCAAGCACAAAAAGCACAACATTAGGCTCACAATTGATTGCTCGTCAATATGTCAAACATTCATCACCTTTCATATCAACCATTGCCTGTCGAGGCGACGGCTGTTGGTCTAGGAATGGGTTTTCATTTTGCTTATGCTTAACGCCTACCATATATTCTTCCGGATCTAATAAATCCTGTGAACAATAAATTATTTTTTGATAAATAATTTCTTGGTTTTGGATTTTAAACAATAAACGAAATAATTAATTGTGTTTTTGGTTTTGTTTTGAGTCAAATAAATAAGAAAATGAGAAATGAAAGCATGAATTAGTAAAAGTGAATGAAGTGATAGTAATGTTTAATTCATGCAATGCAAACGTGAGTAAGGGTTGGATGGATTAAGAGGTTGGGTGGAGTGGAGTGAAGTGGAGGGAGAGGACGGTTGGTGGTGATGGTGGTGGTGGTAATGGTGGTAATAATGGTGGTAATGGTGATGGTGTTGGTGTTGGCGGCGCTAATGACCTCATTGTAGTACTGGTGTAGATTGCGCCGGGATCTGAGTTGGCTCTCTTTGGTCCAAAGCGGTCCTCCCCGGCCATAGATGTCTCCGTGCGATGTGTATGAGATTCGGGACGAATGCGAAGTATAGCTCGAATGCCTTGAATTCAAATTAGTATAAACGGGAATAATGATAGCGCCGTTCTCCTCAGACATGGGGGTCACGGCTGTGCTATCATCGGCATAGGGCAGGTGCTCTTGAGCGTCGAGGTATGTCTGCAGCACAAGAGGCTTTCGGTCACCAAAGCGCCGACCATTTGTCCTGGCCCATGTCACGCTAAACTGACTGCCCCGACTGCCCCTTCGCAGGTTGAAGGGCGAACCGGGAAGACTGAGACTCGCCTATCAATATAAAAGGGGAAATACACTATTGTTAAGTGACTGGTCAACACATGCACTGTCACACATGCGTCCGACAGACAGACAGACACTGACACTGCCATCACTGCCACTGCCAAACACTATTCCAATCAGTCCAGTGCAAACTATTGCTCGGCATTTCACCATTTCACATTTAATTGTACACACTACTCTTGCGATGCTTACTACTCTTGCTACTACTCTTACTCTTACTCTCAATTCTAATATTTCCTATTATTTCTATTTATTTCTTTAATTATACGTAAGGTCTGATTCCAAAATATGTGCTCTAATGCCTCCACTTTTAGGTTTCATTTATCCTCTTCTTTCTTATGCACTCATTTTTATACTAACAGATTCTATTCAAATAAACATGTACAATTTTATTTGCGATTCTCTAATATTAAATGTTTCGATAATTTAATAATAATCTAAGTTGTTCTAAGAAAACAATATGCTTGCAAGCTTATTTTATACATTTAAAATATTATTGAAATTGAAATTTTTTGAAACCATATGATTAAAACAAATTTCTTTAAATTTGACTCAAAAACACTGTTTGACTCAAAAATAAAATATATTTAATATATTAATAAATATATAAATTAAAATAAATTATATATAATATATACTAAATTTAGTATAACTCTCTTTCGGGTTGTTTTGCTATCTTTTATTTCTAAAAGCAATTGTTTGAATAATAAAATATAATATCAATTCAATATTTAATATCTAATACTCTGTATATTGTTTGATATTTAATATATTGAGTTCTAATATTAATAGCACTGAAACATCAATACATAGTGAATCAGACCTTAACTTATTTGATTTGGTCTACAATGTTCTGATTGATGTAAATATTTGTGATTATATTCTATTGGAATAAGTACTCTAAACAAACAACAAACCTATTGAGGTTTACCAGAATTTTATTGAAATCATTAATAACGTCAAACAATTAAATGTCTGCCTTCAACTATAATGATCAATTTCAACTTGGCTGTTTGGAAAATTAATTTTCTGTCACTAAAATCGTTGAATTTAATCGTTTTTTAAATCTAAAAAATCTTTTAATAAAACCTTTTAACATAAGCGATACAAAAGTATGAAATCTATTGTCAGTTTTTAATCCAAATAACTCGCAATCATACCAAAGCAAACACTTATGATTCAAAGTCTTAGTATAAAAAAATCGATTATCACTTGCAAACGCAATCCAAGACTTCTTCACTAACATATGACAAAGTGATTTATCATTATATCTGGTGCTCGGGATGGCTATGAAATGAATTTTTCAAATGGTTTGTATATCTGTGTTGATATACTGTAAGTTATGAACTTATTTCTTAAATTCAATAATATTCGGTAAAATCAAATAAATTTTCGTCAGTTTATTCAGAGTACTTGACATTTAGATTAAAATATTTCAAATATTCATATATTTATAGGAATTATTTGAGTAAACAAAACAAATTAACATTTAAGTAATGGACAGAACTTTAATTGAAGTCATCATTATCTGCTCTAATGAGACATTAAAGAGATATTCAAAACACTAAACATTTAAAATACAATATAAAGTTACATACGTTTTACGTCTAAAGAATACACAAATCAATACATTAATTAATATCAATACTAATACTACTTTGGGTTATATTCAATACTTGATTAACATTTCATATCTAAACTACGAACTGGTTCTGTAAACGACTACTTATTTGGTTAAACTAATCTAAGATACGACTAAACTATTGAGAAAAACTACTTCTATTATCCATAAGTAGTAACAAATGCCGACAATGAAAATATTGAAAGATGAACGGAAAGTTCAGCTGAGAAATTTAGAAAACTCATTGTTTATACCTGCACAAATTCAATGTCGTAAATCGAGTTCCGCCTTATTATTGAAAACCAAAGCTAAATGTGGTTTTGGGCAAGTTTGAAATCAAGGAAAGAACAACTAATTTGTATTAACAAAATAAAAGGAGACTAAGTATTGGGAACTACAGTACAGTTTATAACTGCACACAACTACAGCACTACAGCACTACTGATACAACACTACTGTTAGTCAACACTACAGTTGATGTTTTTACTACGATTTGAACCCTAAGATGTGATTCAATCGGGAATTTTCTAAAATCTACGATAATTTTAAACTAATAACATATTAATTACTATTTTATTGGATATATAAAGTACTAAATAAAACTAAACTAATACTAAATAGTTTAGCAATATTTTGGGCGGTTTTCTATATATTATATCCTTGAGATTCTGGCAAAGAGTTTAGTTAGAAATTAATATTAGTTTTTCCTAATTATAGTTATAATTATAGTAAAGACTAAAAAAAAGAAGTAGAGCTCACTTTTCGCATTTTGCCATTCAGTCGGTTTCGATGTTCGGTTGTGAGACCACTGTCTCCGTCGTCACTCTTAATAGAAGACCTCTCCTTCATGTCCTTGTCGTCGGCTTTCTCTGTCTGACCATTGACTGCAGCACTTGCGTAGAGATCGTACGAACGACACGAGTAATCGGATGGACTCTTCACAACTCCGCTCTCCCGCAGGGCTGCGGCCACATGCCCGCCCTCGCGTATGGCTGCGTCCTCCTCGGCTTGCCTGCAAGCCTCGGCATAGGCAGCCTCTTCAGCGGCGGCGGCTTCTTCTTCCTCTTCGGCCTTCTTCTGGAGCTCGTCGTAAGACATGGCAACAATCGCCAAAATCAAGTTAAGTAAATAGAATGAACCCAAGAATATAACGACTACGAAGAAGCCCATATGCCAGGGCCCGGTCACCCTCAGGATCATCTGGTACAGCGACTCCCAGTAGTCTTGAGTCATGAGTCGGAAAGAGGAGAGGAGAGCCCAACCGAATGTATCGAAATTGGTGTAACCATAGTTCGGGTTCAGTCCGAACCCTTGCAGACATGTGTGACCCTGGGGGCATTGTCTAGAGTACAGGGTAATAGAGAATATATACATGATTAACTTTAAATATAATCAAATAAATCAGATTTTCTAAACTTAATTAAAATATGAAATTTTATTGATTAGGGATTTAATGTTTTTTCGTTCTTTAAATTCAGTAATTAGTGAAAGTCGTGTCATATCTGTAGAACTTAATCGTTGTTCTCATGTGAATTGAATTAATATATAAAGTGTATATTGTATTGCTTTTACTCTTTATATTGTATTACCGGTAATAATAGTTAATTTGAAATAAAAACTTTTTAATTACCTATAGTTTACATTTGAAAAAAATGCAAAACTTATTACTTAATCGAAAAAACTTTAAATAAATGTTCACTAATTTGATCAAATTTTAAGTCAACTCAATAGAGATTAAATAGATTTCTATTAAATTAAGAAATTTTCATTAAATAGAAACTACAAAAGTTAACTAATGCATATCATTTACTGTATGTCCAACAGTTTTATACTTTCAATATAAATTTAAATTTATAGAATTCAAAAAATGTTTTGATTTCAAAATATTGATCTGAAATAAATTCTAAGCTATTGTTTGATACTGGCTTTAGATTAAATAAAACTATGATATGATAGTATTAGAAATTAATTTTTACAAAATGACTTGCTATCAAATAGATATTCAATATATTCATATAATTTTAAAATGTAATAATTCTTTATTTCTATCAATATTTTGTGTAATGAAATAATTATTAAAAAAAACAAAACAATGAAAAAGATGTGAGTTTTGATTATTCAAATCTTTGACAAAATCAATAACTAATTAGAGTAAGAAATGACGAAATCAGTGAAATAATATAATTAATCGAAATATATAGAAATATATCAAAATGTATGAAAAGAGTTCGTACTGCGAGCTATTGCCGCAGAGGTAAGGCTCAATTCCGTAGGTTTTGGTGTACCAATGCGTTTCGTTTTCACACCAGTAGTTCCACTCCTTGTGAGAGAGGCCTTCCGGAGGGTTAATAATACACTTTTGTGTGAGTACTCCCATATATACTTGTAGTCCCAATAAGGCAAACACGGATAACGAAAAGCAGGTCAGGATTATGACATCCTTTAGATTCTTCACAGACTCTATCACTGCGCCGACGATTGTTTTCATTCCTTCGGTTTAACACAAATTAGACAATTATTGATAAATTTGTTGTCAATTATAAGCAATCGCGTAATCATAATAAGTAACTGAGCAAGCAAGTGCAAACCTGGAATAATAGCAACTGTTTTTAAGGCTCGAAGTACTCTGAAAGTTCTCAATGCGCTCAGGTTTCCGAGTTCTTTGACCCCCATTGTTAGGTAGGCTAAGGCAATAACAACAAAGTCGAGCCAATTCCAGGGGTCCCTCAGATATGTGAACGGTTCCAATATGAAACCTCTTGCGGCCACTTTGAGACACGACTCAAAGGTATAGATTGTTGTGAATATGACTCTGTAATGGATATTAGATCTTTAGATTTTCTCATTTATTCATTCTTTCATTCAATTCATTAATTAATAAATTGATGTTTTGTGTGACAATTGAAATAAATGAATGGATGTATAAATATATGTACGCATAGTATGTATGAAATATATAAAACACATGAATGTATACTCAGTTCGTTCGATGGACTCCTCCGGCGGTAATGTCATGAGAATGCAGTTAACGAGAATTGTGACGATAACGAGAAAACTGAACATGGGATGGACGAGCATGTAAATGGCAACTCGACGTATTGGGTTGAATGGATCCAGAATCCACAAGGCGTTGGTGGCGCTAAACCGAAAAATATCTTTGCCTTTGCTCACCACTGTAAACGTCTGGAGTGGGAAATACAACAATTGCTTATTAGTTATGTTATATGATATAAGTTTTATATATGATGTTAAATATCTTTTAATCTGTTCTCGGCAACTTTCACGCGAAT
>JAQFXP010002166.1:0-16090 GCA_034693685.1 Belba bartosi
ATTCGACATTACTATATTCGACATTACTATTTTCTTCATTAAATCAACTACAAATTTTTAGCCACCGTTTAGGTGGGTACTATGACTACAAAAATGCCCTTTTTTCACAGGCTTAGTTATAACTAAGCCTGTGACAAAAGAACATTTTTGTAGTCATGGTATCCTCCTAAAAGGTCACCCTGAAATTTTGTAGATAATTCAATGAAGAATATAGTAATTTCAAATATAATAATGTTGAATATATTAATGTCAAATATATTAATGTCGAAAATATTAATGTGGAAAATAGTAAAGTCAAAAATAGTAATTAAAAATAGTAATATCAAAAATAGTAAAGTTAAAAATAGTAATTTCGAAAATAATAATGTTGAAAATAGTAAAGTCGAAAATAGTAATTGAAAATAGTAATGTAGAAACAAGTAGTTGAAAATAGTAATGTCACATATAATAATGTCGAAAATAGTAATTGAAAATAGTAATGTCACATATAATAATGTCGAAAATAGTAATGTCACATATAATAATGTCGAAAATAGTAATTGAAAATAGTAATGTCACATATAATAATGTCGAAAATAGTAATTGAAAATAGTAATGTAGAAAATAGTAGTTGAAAATAGTAATGTGGAAAATAATAATGTCAAAAAAGTAAAGTTGAAAATAGTAGTCGAAAATAGTAATGTCGAAAATAGTTAAGTCGAAAATAGTAAAATCCAAAATAGTAATGTCAAAAATAGTAAAGTCGAAAATAGTAAAATCCAAAATAGTATTGTCGAAAATATTAAAGTCGAAAATAGTAAAGTCGAAAATAGTAGTGGAAAATAGTAATGTCGAAAATAGTAAAGTCTTTATTATATTTAACTTTATTATTTTTTACATTGCTATTTTAGACTAATATTTTCGACTTTAATATTTTCGACTACTATTTTCCATTTTAATATTTTCGACTTTACTATTTTCGACTACTTTTTTCTACTTTACTAATTTGGATATTAATATATTCAATATTAATATATTCGACATTACTATATTCGATATTACTATATTCGATATTACTATATTCTTCATTGAATTATCTACAAAATTTTAAGGTTTCCGTTTAGGAGGATACCATGACTACAAAAATGTCCTTTTGTCACAGGCTTTGTTATAACTAAATTAATATTTCTCATGTTTTGGCATAATAATTAAAGTGCTGAGCTTCAAATAATAAAAATCGAGTTTATATCTTGATTTTTATATATTTATAATTATTTATTTATTTAATAAATTTATTTAGTAAGTCAATTGAATAAATTAGTTTGGGAAATTAAAAGGAATGCCAAATTAGAGAGGTTGCTCTATTGTGTAAAAATATTGTAAACTAATAATAAATTATTTTAAACTAAATTTAAATATTATTTATACTAATTTTATTTTATTTAACTTTTTATATAATTTTTTTAACTAGCTTTAGAATATGAAAATTTGAAACTCTGAAAAAATTAGACAGATATCAATAAGTTAATTTTATTTTTGCTTTGTTAAATTTAATTAAATATATATCAATTATTTTATAATAAAATTAACTTTTGAATTTAAATTAAATTAATATAAAATATTTTGCAATTATTAATAATTAAAAAAAATTATAGACAACTAAATATCATGATGACAATATTCATTTCTATTCTATTTATGATTATATTTTATAAAAATTATAATAAATATTAAATTTATCAAAATAATTCTTGTATGAGCTACTTACAGGTTTAAAAAATGCACGACCATAATTTTTTATTTAATAACATATGTTTATGTCAGTTGCATATTAGTTTTTTCAACTATTTTAGAATTTAATAATTATTATTGTTTTATAGTATGAGATCTTAACAAAACAATTCAAAATATTGTTTTTTACATTTTTTTATGGAACAAAATAAGATATGATTTTGTTTAAAGGTATTTGTAATTTGCATTTAATTGTAAACTATAAATAAATATTTATTTATAAATTAAAAGTAAATATTTATTTGTAAACTATAAATAAATATTTATATGTTTACAACATACATGTCTTTCGAAAACTTTATAACTAAAATATTATTTATAAAAATTTATACAGTTTTTAAATAAATATCAATTTTTAGCATTTGTAAATTAATTTTTAAAGTTTAAAATAATTTTATTTATTAATCATTTTAATTTAAGTCTTTTTTATACATATAATTTGTAAGCATTATATTTTGATTATTTTATATAAATAATGTATTTTAATTTAAAATAAACTTTAATTATGCATTAAATAAATAACTTAAAATATGATAAATTAAATTTAGAATTATAGAATAAATTAACTATTACTTTATTATTGGCAAAAAACAAAAAATAACATTCAAATTTATTTTGCAATTTAGAATTAAATTGATTTTGATAAAATTTTGTATAAAAAATATTTTTATTTTAAAATTCGCATTACTTATAAATTAATAATTATGTACAATATTATTTTTCAATTTAATTTGTAATTATTTATTTGCATGATACAACAGTTAAAATTTTAAGAGATAACTTAAACCAGCTTTTATGTGCTTTACTATTTATATTTTAGACGGATTTAAGTGTTTTCATAATAATTTTTAAATTAAAGTAATATTTATAATTAAATTATTTTATAGTTTAAAATGTTTTAAATAAAATTTAAAATAAAAATGTTTGTATATTAACATATGTGTAGGTTAAAAATAAATAAGTTTATTGTGTATTAAACGTCTGTATAATTTAACATATTTATATATTATATTAATTATTAAACATATTTAGTTTAAACAATAGAGTTTTATTAATGTTTATGTTTTTATTATTTACAACTATATAAACTGCAATAAATTAATTCTTATTAGTTATTTAAACTAAAATTTTAGGATAAATAATTATAATTTTAGAATAAATTATATAAAAATTAAAAATGCATTAATAATTTTTATGTTTATTTATAAATTTATGTCATATGTATTTCAAATTACGGTTATTTCATTATTTAAAATTAAAAGTAAGTAATATTTTTATAAATGTTTTAAAATTTGAGAAAATCAAATTATTATTGGGTTTTTTATATTAATGTTTAAGTTAACAAAATATATATTTTTATTAATTAATAATTTACATACCTTTGTAACGCTAATATTAATTACAAATATATATATTATTTAACCTAAACTTTATAAAATCTATTATATCAATATCAAAATCATTTTTTACAGAAGAATCAAATAAAGTTAAACATTAAAAAAAATTATATTTTATTTTATTCTAAAAAATTGTGTTAAATCATAAATTTTATATAATTATTAAAAAATAATAATTGATATTAAATTCTTATATTAGAAATAAAAATTTTATTGTATTCTTATTTACAAAACAAGCATGTTTATTTAATAAGTAATTTTACATTAATTTGTTATTGTTAATTTTACAAATTTTAATGTATTAAAAATTTATTATATTAATTAGATGATAAATACAATCAACATGGTTTAATTCTATAACAATATAAATGCATATTAAACCACAAGAAACACTGTTGTAATGGATTAACTTGCTGTAAAGATGAAAATACATCAAATAATCATTGTTTTTATCTTTCAATTTATTCTATGTGGTTCAAATTTCTCTTGTTTTATCAATTGAACCAATAAATAAGTTTAATTTTATTTAAATAAGCAATCAAATATTTTTTAAATAATAGCTTTAAAATATAATTATATTACAGTATAAATATATATTTAAAAAATTATTATATAAATATAATTTTATTTTTAAAACTAAATTATTTATTTTATAATTTATATATATACAGTTTATCCCGCTTAGTGTAAATCCGTGTATTGTAAATACCCGCTTATAATAGACCATTTGCTAAGAAACAAGTTTAATTATGCATAGAATTTTGATAGTTTATAGTAAACAAATTTACTATATCCGGGATAAACTGTATTTATATTCTAGACAAATTTTTAAAAATTATTTTTTTTTATTAAATAGATGATAAATACAACCAACCAAGTTATTTTTAGATTATTATAAAAACAACAAATCAACATTCTGTTGTAAAGGATTAACTTGTATTAAAAATGAAAAATCAACAAAACATTAAAATGCACACAAAATTTATCAAGCCAATTCGACAATATTTGCGTAGTAATATCTTGAAACTCTATAAAATATTGCATATGTCAAAACTATAGCTGCTTATTTGTAAATAATAAATTAACATAATGTTTACATTCTTTTGCATGTTTTGTTATATTTTGTCTTTATTTATTGAACAGATATACTGCTTAAACAATTAAAACGGTTTTTGTTTATAAAAACAAATACTATTAATTAAAAATTTTTAATATAATATAAGTTTTTGTATTCAAGCAAATGTAAAATATATTAGCTTTAAAAATAAATAGAAATAAACTTATTTCCACTTTGCTAAAATAAAATATAATTAATAACAAATAAATAAATTTATTTTAAAAAGTTACAGTTTTTACATTTGATATAAAATATAATTTATAAACAAATTTTTAAAATTATTAATAATTCTTATATTTTCATTAAGATGTAATTTAAAATTTTTTAAAATTTGTTTCCAGTATTCAAATGTTTTGATTTAATAATGCCCTTAAAATATATTAGCGACCATAATACAAAAATTAATTTATATATTAAGAAATGTGTTTAAAAATAATAAAAATTATTTAAACTGCCGTAGACACTATAAATTCACTCATATTAAGCAAATATGCAACTAATAAATTGTAGCAAGCATTTTACAGTTAAATTACTACTTTCTTAAATTTAAATATATAGATAACCATTGGCAAACAGAAAATTATAAAATAATACAAAAATTTAGTTTATTAATTTTTTAATAACTTATGTCCAGTGTTGTTACTAGATGACTTTCTTACATGATAGAGCCAACATAATATATTGTAGGTTAGCAATACAAAAAAATTATTCAAATAAATTGTAATAATTTATAATGAGTGAAGATTAATAAAAACAGTGTCACGATTGTTTAATTAATTTATTAAATCGATTAAACTATATTGATTTATTTTTCAAAGTTTAAGTATTACAATATTAAGTATATAGTAATCAATTTAAAGTTTTAAAACTATAATATTATTTAAGTTAAGATGGTGCCGTGTTTAACTGAGAAAATAAAACTATTTTGGACTGAAAACCAAAATTTCTGATACTATTACAGAATAGTATTAAAATTTGGTTTAGATTTTTAGCATGCTATTAAAAAATCACAAATGATTAAAATTATTCAAATTCAAATTGAAGTGATTTAATTTAAAGTGGTATTATTTTAAAAGTGAACAACACACTATATGTGAATACACATTAACAAGATAATTTTTGAATACAAAAATTACAATTTTATTTTAAACATAAATTTTTGAATTTGTGCAACACTGCTTATGTCTTATTTTAAAATAGTATTATGTTAAATTATATAAATGTTAATAAACTATTTTAATTAAAAAACAAAATTAATTACACTTTTGTCGATATAATTAGTGTCTTCAAGATATCTAAAAGTAAACGGAAGTGTTGTGGCCGAAGATGCTGTACCAATAGCGATAAAAAGGGCTTGAAGCATTCCTTTAAAAAATGTAAGTAGGTTTTGCGTATCACAATGTACAGTTATTCATATTCAAAAAGGGACATGAATTTTGCAATTTAAACAAGCTTATAAATATATTCGCTTGAACATTTTATTTTCAAACTTTTGTTTTAGATAAAATAATAATTATAATCAGTAATGCCCACATCTCATAGTTCAAAAGAGTTGATTAACACTTTTACTGCTTAATAAACATATAAAAACAATATATCTGCATAGTCCTAAGGTTGACCTTGTAGGTCTATGCAGATATATTGTTTTTGTATGTTTAACAAATGGTATAAAAGCTAACAAACATTTTAATTTTTTATCTTATGGGCAATACTGATTATAATCATATTTAAACTTTATAAGTCAGAATTACAAATGATTTTATTTTAAAATTTTACAATCAATATTAAACTTGAATTATATAAATATATAAGTAAATATTTATTTATTCATTTAAAATTTAGTCATTTATTTTATTTAGTATTTTAAAGTTTTGTTTTAAATCAAAATAATTTATATAAATTCAAGTTTAAAAATAAAAGAATTTTACTTATTTTAAGTTGAATAGCAAAACAAAATATTAATTAATCATTAAAAATATACAAGCTATCCTTTCATAAAAATTTATTTAATAGCAAAATTCGTGTCACTTTTTGAATATAAATAACTGTAATAAATAAAAGAAAGTTTGCCAAATTCCACAATAACAGCTAGCACAAAATAAGCAAACTATTGCAAAAAATTAAATAAATTAAAAATTGAAAGTAACTTGACAACTATAAACAACGCCATACTACATGCAAAAAAATGAGCATTCTGGTAATCTGTTAATACCTTGTTCAAACCGACAAAGAGCCAAATCAAAGTCTCAACACTTAAAACAAGGTTTCCACAAATGAGTCTAAAAACGACAAAAAATACCATTAATCCTAAGAGGTTTGAGCGAGGATGGTAGTTGAATGTTTAAACCATTTTATAAAAATGTCTCTCGGTGCCTTAAATTAATCCGTTAATGCTCTTCAACATAATCGTTTGATTCTGGATGCGGTTCCAATTCAGGACCTCTTCGACACCTGTTATGTTTAATCAATCTTCTATAACAAATACAGTATTAAGTGTCTCAAACATCGCTTGAATTAAGTTTTCCGGAAACATATTCCGCATCGAATATAATACTGTATCAATTGTTGTTGTACATGTATGTGCACTACCTGGTTTGGCCGGTGCAGATGTCTCATTTTTAGCGTTGTGTAAGCTCGCATTTATTAGCAGAGCAACTATTATGCCTTAAAATAAAATTTATTTTGTAACCATCCTAGATTTACTATTATATTTTATTATTAATCTTTAAAAATATTTTTTTATTTTTTGTAGCTATTAAAAATATAGTTTGCGTATTAATAATAATGTTAGTTTAAAATTTAAAAAAACTGTATAATTAAATAAAATTTAAATTTTTTAAAGTAAAATTTTTTTATAAAGCGGAATTTACTTAGATCTAATTTAATTTATATTATTAAAATAAACAAGCTATACTCATTCCAGTTGACAACATAGTTGTCGTAAAATAATAAATCATAGCATATGTGCCCATTCGGCCGGTTGACTGTACATCCATGTGCTCGAGGCCAGACACCAGTGAGACGACAAGTGGTAAGAACAGGGATCGAGAAGGTCGGCCGATTCAAGGGGGAGCAGGGGAATGATTTTTCTTAAAATTTTGGCCAAAAACCTAGGGTGGGATCAGGGGGGATTTTTCCAAAAACGCTCAAAAAACCTATATATTTGTGACCAAATTCTGTCTAATTTAACTGGATTTAAACTAAATTTAGTTAAATTAACTGGATTTAAACCGGATTTAGCACTAATTTAGAGAAAATTTCCTAATTTTGGACAAAAAACTAAAAAATTTTCCGGCCGCAGAGGGGATTTTTGCATGATCCCACCCCTTCTCAATCCCTGGGTAAGAATAACATATTAAACATTCGGGTCAATATTTTAGCCAAGAAACTTATTAGAGCAATTGAATCTTTCGTAAAATTAAAAAACGTAATACACACCCAAGTACTATACCGGTCAATATGGCCTCAATGGTCAGCACACGTAGTAAATTAGTTTTAATCCATTTTCATAATAATTGCAGTTTTGATTGATTATCATTGTTGTTCTCAAATTAAGGATGAATAAGAGTTTCCATTATATTTAAAATTTTAAATATATAAACAGTTTGTCGAGTATTGTGATACTGCTATAGTACTGATTCACACAATTAGATATTGTTATTATTGGGATAAGAATTTTTTAAACGCTCTACAAACTTGAATATTGATGATAAAATTTTATTTAATTTAACTGAATTTAAACCAAATTTATTACTCATTAAAAAAAATTTAATTATTATCAAGAAACACATAATATATACAAGCTGCTTTGACGGCGGGCAAAAATCAATGTAAGTATTTTTTGCTAACCAAATGCCAATTTTTAAAATTAGGGGGAGTTTTACTCATCCCCACTTCTCAATGTTTGTATGAAATCAAAGCAAACAATCTTAATTTAATTGTAAATTATAATTTATAAAAAAAATATAATTTTTTTAGAGAAGAGCGGCACAATAAAAACACGAGAAGAGTGAAATATAAATGCATATATGTTATTTTAACAGTCAGCGTTAATCCAGGGATTGAGAAGGTCTGAATTATATAAGAGATTTTCCAAAAACTCTGGGATGGTATTAGAAGGATTTTTCCAAAACTCATTTACTATTAATAAAATTTTACTTAATTTAACTGGATTTAAAATGAATTTAAACTAAATTTTGTTATTTTATTTGGATTTAAACCGGATTTAGTACCAATCTAGGAAACATTTCCCGTTTATTATCAAAAATCCGAAAAAATTAAGAAGGCCGGCAAAAAGTTAGAGCTAGGGGGTGATAAATTCAAATTTTAAAAATCAGAGAAAATTTTTGGCTAATCCCTTTTTCTTTACGATCCCTGCGTTAGTCACTGTTTTAACGTTAAACTATCACAATTAATAAAATAATATAACATCAATTAAAGTTTGATTCATAAAAATCAATCAAAGTTATTTTTTATAAACATAAAGATGTGAAATACATTTCAATTTAATAAATATTATAAATAAAATTAAATATAATAAAGTTAATATAACGATAAATAAAAATAATCTATTAGCCTTATTATTATAATTATTTTACTTTTTAAATAAAAAATTACGGAATAATTATAATAAATACATTAGAAAATAATTACTTAGCTAATTAAATAACAACTTGTTTTTAAAAAAATAAATGTAACAACAAGATTAATTTATGTCACTAGTATTTATTAAAAAAAATTTAAATAAAAAATTTATTTTATATAAATTACTACTGCTGCTACACTTGTTGTCTAGCGGCAGTAGTTTAATTTGAAAAATATTTTAAAATATTATTTTGTTTAAGATTTATAACATTTAGTTTAATAACATTTTTCTTTAATGTAAAATCTGATTATTAAAATTTAATATATTTTTTTTAATTTGTATATTTTTACTGTATATATATTGCTTTTAAAAACTTTAGCAAAATTATTTTTTTTTATTTTAAATGAAAAATATTTGATTTAAAAGTTTTAAAATGAATTTAAGTCTAATTTCACAGTTAATAACAATTTCAATATTATCACTAAAACAAGAGTCAAATCATCAACTGATTGCCAATAGAAATAAATGGCAAAACAGCTATGACTACATTGTCGTCGGCGCCGGCACTGCCGGCTCAGTAGTTGCCAATCGGTTGGCCGAAGACCCAAACGTAAGAGTATTACTTCTAGAGGCCGGTAGAGCTGCCAGTGTATTGACAGACATACCCGGTATATCACCACTACTACAGCAAAGCGAAATTGATTGGAATTACACAACAGTTAGACAAAACAATTATGGCTTTGCAGTGAATGGAGTGATAAATATGCCGAGAGGTCGGGTGATTGGCGGAACGGGAGCTATAAATGCCATGAATTACAACAGAGGAAACCGAAAAGATTTTGACGAATGGGCGCAGACTTACGGCGCGAACGGTTGGAGTTATGACGAAGTTTTGCCGTATTTTATAAAATCGGAAAATAATTTAGATTTAAATCTCGTTCAACAAAACCAACCATTCCATGGAACGGGAGGACCGATCACTGTGTCAAATGATCAGAATCTACAGCCAATACTGGCTCACAGTTTGCGTGCATTCAATGAATTGGGTTTTGGTTTAGTCGATATAAACGGCGCTAAACAGACTGGAACTACAATCTCACAACAAACTATCGATAGGAATGGCATTCGATCTAACTCTGGAAATGCATACATAGATCCGAATCCATATCCACATAATTTGCATATATTGACCGACGCCTTAGTCACTAAACTATTGCTTCAAAAATCCGACTCTTGTGTGAAGACAACTGGCGTTCAGTTTTTCAAAGATCATAAGTTTTATGAAGTGATGGCCGACAAAGAAGTCATCGTTTCAGCCGGTATTTCATTTTTATAATAATTATTACTAAGTAGTAGTGGCATGCCAATATTTAATTTAATTTTAAATAATTATTTATTTACTATTAATTATTCAGAATAGTATAATATAATTAAAATTTATCATATATCAATATTTATAAACAAATTAAATCTAATAGTAATATTATTTAGTATATACAGTAAAAACAATAACTTTATAATATTGATTAATATATTAATATGAGTAAGCTCATTATAATATTAAGTTTTGACAAGGTTAAGCTTGCTAATTTGGATAAAAAATTTAACAAAAATTACTTACTAGTTAAAATAATTATTTATGATATTGTATATAAAAATGCAAAAAATTTTTAAAAAAAACTGCCAGATGAGTTAATTTTAATTTAATTATCATTGGGTAAAAGTTTTTGTTAATTGCAAATAAATAAGTAATTGTTTTAATTTTTTAACCTTTAGGTACATTTAATTCGCCGCAACTTTTAATGCTATCCGGAATCGGACCGAAAGAGCATTTAAGAAAATTTAATATCGAAGTAAAGGCTGACTTACCGGTCGGTAATAATCTCCGAAACCATCCGGAGGTCCGAAACATATTTGCAGTAATAAAACCAAATGTCAGAGAAAACGAACCGCCGATACTGGGTGTCGAACAGCTCTACCAACTATACGTCAAAAAGACCGGTCCATTAACCCGGGATACTTTTGGCACCACTTACCTAAGTACAAAGCACAATCCAATTAAGGAATGGCCTAATATTATGGTCTTGTTCGCTTACGTTCCCATCACTCCTAACATTATTAGGCAATTTCAAAACCAAACGCACGAATGGTTTAACTTTTTTAATCCATACTTCGGATCAAACGTCTTAAACCTGAGACCAGTTCTCGCAAAAGTGAGAAGTTTTGGTTCGGTTAGACTCCAATCGGATAATCCATTTGTGTATCCATTAATTGATCCGAACTATATGGCGCATCCACTAGACTTTGAAGATATGGTCGAGGCAGTCAAGTTCTCATTTTACTACCTTGCTACAACTTCAATCTCGAAATATGTTCAGTTAATTACCGATCCAATACCCGGCTGTCAGTTGTGTCACGACCGGCCTATCTATGATTGCGATCAATATATTCGATGCTATGTTAGAACATCTGGTGATTCGCTCAACCATCCGGTCGGCACCTGTCGTATGGGTGATGTCCATCGCCCGGATGTCGTCGTCGATGAGCGACTGAATGTGAAGAATGTTTGCGGTCTTCGTGTATGCGATGCCTCTGTTATGCCTGACCTTCCGAACGCCCAAATAAATGCGGCCATAATTATGATTGCAGAGAAGTGTGCCGATATGATTAAACAAGATTATCCCTTGTATTAGTTTATTAAATGTAAACTGGTTTATTTATCAAAGTTATTAAAATTTTTATTTAATTAATAAATATTTTATTTTTACACAAAATAATAATTAATTTTATATTTATTTAGTAAGAATACAAACATATATATTTTCTTTCTATTAATATTATTTTATTTAAAATTTTTTTAATTTAAAGTTTAGATAAAAACTAAACAATTTAAATAATAATCAGAATGCAAAAATTAGAAATATTTTGTTTTACTTAATATTTAATATTTTTAAAATTAAGTTCAATATAAAGTTTAATGCGGACATGGAATTATTTAAAATCATTATTAAGATATAATAAATAATTGTATTTTTAAAAATCAGCTAACAATTTCAACTTTTATATCCAACTAGTATGTATCCAATGATCAGCTTAAATGATAAATTTCTACAAGTTATCTAAAAATACAGTCAAAGTAATCCTACAATTGTTTTTATAAACCTACCCGAGCAGTCAAAATAGTTGATAAAAACAAACATTTCATAAAACGGGAAAAAATAAAATAAAATGCAATATAATATTTTAATTAATTAAAAAGTTCTAATTAAACAAATTTACTTACGAATTTAAAATATTTTTGTTTATTTTAAATTTTAAAATGTTTTCTCAGACTAAATTTTTTAAATGTTTAATTTCCTATTAGTTCTTAATATCAAATTAAATATAAAATTTAAAAATACTTATTATATATCAATTAATCTAAATTTTAAAATAATTCAAATTAAATCTCAAAAACTATTATAAATATATTCCCGGATTAATAACATGCAAAAAATAATATCTATACATACAAATAGCAAGATAAATTAAAGAACTATATAAATATATTTTCAAAAGTTAGATATTTTAAAATGTAAAAATATTTTCACTTTTTATTTTATTTTAAAATTATTTGTAAAAATAATTAAACAAAATAGTAATAGTGTAATTATATGAATATAATGTATAAAATATAAATTTGAGCAAAAAATGCAAAATTAAATCTTTTAACAAATTATAAATAACATAATGTTTATACTATCCAATATTATATTGTCACAATGTTTATAAAATTCTCACATATATCATTATTTATTGACAGTTTAAATAAAAATAATTTTTTTACCTAAAAAGAAAATTGCACAAGGAAACATTTTATTCTCAAACTTCAGCGGAAAATTACAGAAAAATTAGAGCAAAATTTTTTAATTATTTTTTACTAACAAATACATATATTAAAGCAGAATTAATTATTAAATGTAATATTTGTTTTTTAAAAATTCTCTTGACCAGAAATAATGTTTAAAAATAATAAATGTTAAAAAAAATATTGTTCATAGGAACGCCATATCCTTAGGTAGAGAAATTTTATTTATAAGCTGTTATTTAATAGTACAATTTAGTTTTAAAAAATACTTCTGGTTGCTTTTTGGCGTAATATATAATTATTATAAAATAAATTGTTTTAATTAAAAAAATTTTAAAAATAAAATTTATTTATAAATTAAAAAATAGATTAATTTCTTTATAATTATTAAATTAAAAATATGCTTGACATGCTAAAATATTTCTTGTTAAAACATTTATATTTTACTAAATTGTATATTAATTTAATTATTAATTATTGTTACTATTACTGTTGTGTCTCACAAAACAGTTTATAAAAACAAAATTATTTAAAATATGTTTGTAAACTATTGCTTAATAAAATGTTATATAAAATCAAAAATTTTACAAAAAATAATAGTTTATAAAAACAATACCCAATTAGCATAAATGTTTATTAAATAGCTTTTAATTTTAGAATATAAAAGCTATAAACAAAGAGTTTTAGGAATTTTGCTATTAAATACAAATATGTTAATTTTAAAGCTAGCTTAGCTTGTATATTTTTAGTATACAGATTAAGTTGTAAACTAATATTAAACTTAAAATATATTAACAAATTATTTTTAAAATTGATTTTATGTTTTAAATATTTTCATTGAAATTTATTGACATTGTATTCAAATGTAACTTTGATTAGCTTTTTTAATTAATGTCTAAAATTAATAACTTTTGTTTTTCAAATAATTAGACTTAACTATCGTAATTAATTCCAATTGAAGGAAAGTTAAAAATATAAAGCCAAATGTAAAATAAACCGAATAAATTGTTAATAATTTCATTATATAGCAATATTTCTGAAAAGTTTTGCTTTACAGCTAGTTAAGTTAGTAATATAAAAAGTTTAAAAATCGGAACTTTATAGAAACAATTGTTTTGATTGCACGTATATAATTTATACCTTAATTTATATATATTAATTATTTTTACAGTATTTTCTAATTAATTAATAAAAACAGTACTTTTAAAAAAGTTATTGAATGCAAATTATTTGATAAAATTCTTTATAAAGTCGAATACTTAATAAAAACAAAAACCTACAGAAATAAAATTTTACAAAAACTGGTTTAACGTTAATAATAAATAATTTAAATATCATGAGAACAAAAAACTTTATTATAGTGAGAGATAAATTCTAACTAAAATTTTTATTAGATTTAAAATATTTTTACTTTTGTTTTTTTTAATTTTTATTAAAAATAAAAAAATATATAAACAATATGCAGACTACAAATATACAATATATAGATAATTTAAAAATTTATAAATATTTAATTAGTGTTTTAATTTTTTTTTGTTAATATAGGTTGTTAATTTAACTAAAAATAAATTACCATAAACATGCCCACTTTCAAATATTATTTTTAAAATTAATTTTTTAAAATATGTCCTTAAAAATAATAATGACTAATTTAAATATTATTTGCACAAAGGACTTTAATACAGTTAAAGGCAAATTTTAATAATATATTATATATTTAAAATACTTGAGATGTTTGTTTTTTTTGAAACCTTCACTAGAAATTATAAAATATAAAAAACAATTTATAGATTTCATAGTTTTAATAAATGTCCTAATTTTTCCAGTAATTAATGTTGAAAACGTATATTTAATTAAATTTCCTTAAACACACTCATTAACGAACATTATAAAAAAATTTAAATTTTACTTTATAAAATTTACTTAAAATAAAAATGAATAATTAAAATTTCATGGACACAAAAGATTTGTCATAAATTATAATTTGAAACTTTATTAGATTCAAAACTTTTGCGCCTTTGTCTTTATTAAAAGATATAAGATAAAAAAAACAATCTATAGATTAATAACTTTTAATATTTGTTCTAAATTTTTTTTTGTAATAAATGTAAATTTAAATGAATATTTATTTCCCTAAACGCCCTCATTAGCCAACATTATATAAAAAATGTTTTACTTTCTACTAGATGACCTTAAAAATAATAATAAACAATAAAAATGCCATAGGCACAAAACGATTTTATCATATTTAGAGGTAAATTTTAATTAAAAATTTTATTAGATTCAAAACTATTGATCTTTAGATTTTTTAGGACTTTGTTTTTTAATTTTTATTTGATATTAAATCAAATACCGTAATTGCCACATATATAATGATTAATAATTTGATATAAAGTGAGATTGACATTATTTCAATATATGCAAAAAATAAAATTAATTTTTAAAATTCAATTAAAAAATAAAATAAAATATATTCTAAACCAAATTTGCAATAGCAAACCGTTATATTAAGTTATAATTATACCCTCAAGTTAAAAGTGCTTTATAATTTTTTAAAAATTAATATGTCAACATTGAATATACAAAGAAAAACTTTGACAAAAACTAAAGTATAAATTCTGTTAGTTCAAATAATATCAAATAGTAAAATATCGAATGCTACAATGTCAAAAATTATAATATTAATTATGACAATGTCAAACATTACAATGTAGAATATTAATAAAAACATTGTAATATTTGACATTGTGTTAATTAATAATATAATATTTATTATAATTGAATTCATATTTTAGTTTTTTAAAAATTATTTTTGTAATTGTATATCCATAATTGCTGGCATGCTACTTTATAATTACAGTTTTATTATAAAAACAAAATACAAATAAGTTTTTAATATTAAAATTTACATATTTAAATTAATGCATAAAATGCAGCTTTTTATTTTTATAAGTTTAATTTTTAACTTATATAAATTTTAGTTAAAAACAAAATTTTTAAATATAATAAAAATATATTTGTGCAAACTATAAACAGCAAATTTATTATGTATTGAACTAAATAGAAAAAAATTAATTGTGTCTATTTCTAAACTTTAATATCAAAATGTAAATAAAAAAAGTAACAAATTAAAATATTAATAACAATAACAATAAAAATAATAAAATTAAAAATAATAAATTAATAGAATTAAACCACTAATCAAAAACATAAAACACAATTGCTATACCGCTAAGCCACAGAGCTTTTATTTTTTATTTGATTAATTTTGTTATTAATGAAATTAATATTAAAACACTCATAAACGCCCCCAGTTGTTGTTAAAACTTACATTATTAATTTTTAAATGTTTTATAGGTTAGATTAAGTTTAAT
>JAQFXP010002167.1:0-16086 GCA_034693685.1 Belba bartosi
TTAATTTTTGTTTAATTAATTCATTTATAATATGCGATAACTTTTAAACTGAAAGTTTAGTAATCTTTTAGTACTAAGTTAGTACAACTAACGCTTAATTTTATTTATAGCAAATTCCAAACTTTTTAATTAAATTAATTTCTAAATTTAAATCAAATCGAGAATTGTATTCAAAAATTAATTTATTAAATAATTTAAAAAAAAGAAACGAAACCAAAGTATTAAAAAAATGTTTAATAAAAGAAATTGAAAAACGCATTGAATTGCTTTATAGAGTCGAATGATTGGCTCATTGGCTATCACTGGAGGAACTGCTCGACGAATCAGTGGACATGACTTCGACGTCATCGGTGTCTTTGTTAGGCTTAACGTCGAGGGAGTGGTGGTGTGGGTAAGCCGAGAGAGCGCTTACATTCGGTTTGATGTCGTGGCCCCACGCGAAGGACGATCCGCTCGAAGTGCTGGCCGTACTCGACGGTCGGGCCATCTCTTGCGGATGTGTTTGTTGTCCACTATAAGAGTTGAGTTGATGCGACTGCTGTTGCATTAGATTCGATGCAATGTTCGGGTCGTTATAGTTGGCCAGAAGTCCGGACCTCATCTCAACGTCTGTAGGAAAGGGCCGCCTCTGGTCACCGATTTCCCAATTGTACGGCGCGGACACCGAATGGGCAGCACTTATCTTATTCGCATATCTGATCAGTTCTTCAGATGGTATGGGATGTGAAGCGGCTTTCGATATGTTCTGCAGTTTCTGCTTCGCCTGATATATAGCCGTCGCCTAAATGTGCGAAACATTTGAATAAATGATTAAAACATTTCTTTTCAAACAATATCTCGTATTTGAGACCAATATATGTTCGGCTTCTTTGAAGTGTTTCTGCAATTGTCTTATTTCTGCGTCATGTTTGTCGACCTCCTCCTGAAGAATAACCATCTTCTTGTGCACCTCTTCCTGTTCCTTCGCTAACTTCAGTTCATTCCTAAGCTCTTTGTCTTTGGCCACCAATAGGTCCGCCAATTGGTTGTTATCTAATGTCTGGTTCTGTCGCAACGGTTTCGGTGTTAAGACTATTTCAAACAGTTCTCTGAGTTTTGGATAATTTTTTATTAAAATAGTTTTTCAAACTTTCAATCATTGGTTCAATACTTTGAGATCAGTTCCATGTCGTTGACGATCGCGACGAGTCGGTCGCGAACGCACTTCTCAGACATCGTTATCTTGTTTGTTGTCTGACAGTCAATACCAGTCTTTCATTTGTATTACGTTTAAAGATCAACAAAAATTTGGTCAATCATTAAATGAATTTGTAGGAAAACAACAAATATTTAAACTTTGATTTAGTTTTTAGTTAATCTTTTGCTTCAATTCATATCAGACTCACATTTATCGACAAATTATAAGTTTTTTAGTCGTCTTTGAACTTGAAGTGAGTTTTTGTGATTGAAAGCCGACACAACCAGTGGTCGCATATTTTGCACTTTTATAGCTAATCACCGCTATTTGCAATAAACGAAGAGTCATACGTAAAATGGGTTTGACTTTACGGGAAGCATAGCGTCATTTGAACAGAAATGATGCGATCATATGATTGAAGGGAAAAGTTGAGGTCAACTCATATTTACTCAATTGGCTGCGAATTTGTACTAAAACCGGGATTTTTAGCCAAAGTTTAGTTAATACCTATTAAACCAAAATAAGTTGTATTTAGTGTATTGTGAAAACGAGTAAACAGTTATTTGGGGCCAAATCGGCACAAGTTTTGGGGATTTTATGATTTAGTTGAAACCAAATGGCAATCATTTGCCATATTTTGCATTAATACTGAATTTTAGGGCGTTTTGAGTGAACTTTTGAGCCAAACATTTGGTTAAACAATAAGAGAAGTGAAGACTTGAAGAGAATAGGAGAACAGAATTGAATAAATACTTTCAGTTCGTATTTGCCTTTCGTTTCGATTCGCTCTTTCACTACATTTCGATTACACTTTCGTTAATTCGTTATTAACTATAATAATACTAATTATTAATTATATTATATTATATTATATTTATTACAATTAATTAATTCGATTAATAATAATAATAATAATGTATAGAAATATAGTCATAGTTTGGGTCGCATTGTTTGGTAAGTATTTGAATTGATTTTCGTTTAA
Source organism: Belba bartosi (assembly GCA_034693685.1). Classification (NCBI taxonomy): domain Eukaryota; kingdom Metazoa; phylum Arthropoda; class Arachnida; order Sarcoptiformes; family Damaeidae; genus Belba; species Belba bartosi. The sequence goes on from JAQFXP010002167.1 coordinate 2,160, forward strand.
TTTGATTGTTTGTCCTAAACACCACTTTTCTATTGATTTGATTGAATTGAAATCTAATTATTTGATTGCATTTTCAGTAAACAAAAACTGATTTCTCTTTTCCTGAATGCAATCGAAGTTAGACTTGAGACTAATTGGCATTAAATCTCGATTTTATTATTTTGTAATTCATTTTTCAATGTTTTTCACTCTTTTATGTGTTTTGCGTCGTTTGGTTCACATCTATTGAAAAATATATTTAATTTCAATATTTGTTTGTATTTATGGTTTAAGTCAAATACCAATTAATGGTTTGTCATTAGTCTGTTGTCAACCCATTATTCATAGGTTTTTCGGAGAAATGCTATGTTTTAATAGACTAATGAATAGTTGAATCGATATATAATCCCATTTTTAGCCAATTTTTATATTTTATAATTAGTAATGAACTGATATGAAGGCAAAAATGGAAATATATTATAGTTTGAGTCGTATTTGTAGTGTAGTATCGGATGACTCGGTAATCGGATTATTAGATTTTAATGTATTTATAATATAAATATCGAAATATAATCTATAAAAACGATTATCTCTTTCTTGAGACGCAAACCAATGCACTCAGACTTTGAGTTTTTATTACTTTTTTGATATAATATCTGATTTAGTACTCAAAATGATTAGTCGATTGTTTATTATTTGTACCAAAAACGGCGTTTAATTCAATTTTAATTAGACTTAAGGCATAAACTAATGCAAAATATATTAATTGGTATTTGACTTAACAGTGGTTTTGTGTTTCGACACATGCTGTTTATTAGTCATTCCATTCTCTAATGACTAGATTTTCACTTTTTATTAGATTTTGATTTAATTATTTGCAGAAAATCTATTAAAATTATTAACTATTGAGTCATTATTTAGGATATTTGTACTTTTTATTATTGTCGAGCTTTTTAGTCAAAAGTTTTTTGTTATTCAATTGTTTTCTAATCCGAAATATGATTAGAAATGAATGAATAGATTATTATTCCGAATGCGATGTAGTGTTTGAATAGCGCTTTGAAATTCTTTTGATATTCAATACTAAACTAAAGGTCTTTTTTTAGTCGACTTTAGTTTCCAATTTGAAAATTGATTAATAGAGTTATGAAGTGTTTTCGAGATAATCGAAACAAAGGTTTCTTATAGTCGGCATAATTAGACTTTTTATCAATAATTAGCGTTATTTTGGGGAACTAGTCGTGTATTGAAGTCGAGATGAGCCGACAGTATATCTGCTATTTTCTAATATAAATGTTTGTTTGAAATTCAATACACCTCTAAAGAGCACCCGTACCTCAAATTTCCACATTTTTTTGTTTTTTTCCTTCTATTCATTTAATCAGAAATTGAGTGAAATTTATCTGTTTTTGCAGACATTTACATCAATTTATACATTATTTTAATTAAGAGTTTGTTCACTGAAATGAGTTTAATTTAAATTGAATTTTATAAATATATTTTAATTAATTAATTAATTTTAAATTGTCTCGAATTTTGTAATTAGTGTCTAAATAGAAAAACTGTATATATGTCTAATCGAATGCTTTAATTGTATTTGAAATTTGAAGCTTTAGTGAGCGCTCAGGACTTACAACCACCTCAACCACCAGTGCAATCGCCACAACCGCCGGTGCAGATATTAGCAGGTGAAAAGCTTGCAGTTAATGACATATTATCTGCAAACGGCAGTACAACGCCATCGAACACTACAACCACTTCTACAGTAACACCAGTTCCGACCACTACCGCAAAGCCTACGCCGGCCCCAACTCCAGGACCAATACCTAAACCCGAACAGTGGTCAGGAAATGTGACACAAGATAACAAGACTTGTATTAACGTTGAGTTTGAGGTTAAAATCGAAATCAAATATAACGCTACGAATAACACCCAATTTGCCACTGGTTTCACGATTCCCGTCAACGCTTCGGTCAATTCCGATCTCAGTTACTGTAGTCCTAATGACACCGGATTAGAGGCCATTACTATTAGCTTTGCTCACGAAGAGCACACGTCCGCCGATCTGACCCTTACTTTCAACAAAACCGATAACAATATTTGGGTCCAATCTATCAAATTGTCGTTCAATTTGACTGAAGAGCTGTTCCCGCAATACAATGGAAGCACAGATTTTGGTAAATGATTTGATCGAATCTTATTTTATTTGAAAACTTATTTCTAATCTATTATTTCTAAACTCAGGCAAAACAGTAGTGTCTGAGAGCGAAAATGTGAGTCTATTTAAAGTGGCGGACCTCCACTCGTATGTATGCAGTGCTCCTCAAACGGCTCAATTGGATTCGAACGACACGGGCATAGTTGAGGTCGAAATATATTTTTTTAATTCTCGGGTCGAGGCCTATATTAAAGACTCAAAGAAAGGAAGTTTTGATACAGGTATGCGGTATTCGGTATTCGATTGATTTGAATTATATAAAACTTTTATTTTAACTAAATTTCAATTGAATTTTGTTCAGCAATTGACTGCAAATCATCGGAAATCCATGACGTAGTGCCGATAGCAGTGGGGGCGGCGTTGGCCGGTCTGGTCGTAATAGTATTGATCGCATACTTTATCGGTCGTCGACGTAGTCGTAGACTCGCATATCAATCGGTTTAGTGAAAGAAATGAATGTTTTTTAAATTGAGAAATAAGTGATTAATAATTTTGAACTAAAACTTCATTTTTTTGTAATATATATTATAAATAAGTTAACTATTAATTTGAATTTATTCTAATTATGAAAACACTTTTCTGTTGTATTTTTGCATTCAATTTAGTTTTCATTTAATTTCTATTATTTTTTTCGTTAAATACTTTTATTTTAAAATTCTATTTAGTTTTGAGAAACAATTTAATTCCAAATGTTTTTCAGTACTCTTTTATCGATTAATTTATAGTTTATTTAAAATAAAAAACAAATTTTTAGTTTTTATTCTCAAAACCTTTTATTTCATATATTAATAAATTGATTAAATTGTTTATTTGGGATAAAAACAAACATTTTTTGGTTAAAACTGTACAGATCTGTGATAATCGATAGATAAACAAATCCACTGAAAAATAACTTCTTTTCTGATGTTTATAATCTTAAAAATTAAAACTTTTTTCTTTCAATTCACAAACTTTTGTTTTTAACACTTAATGAATAATAAATTCGAATTTTTTAAATGTATTAAATAGTTATTTTTAGCTTAAATTATATATTTATGGAATGTTTTGTTCATTATTTACATTTGATATGATTTAACAAAAAGTTTTGTCTGTTTTTTGTGGCTCACTATTGAAGTGGTTTCCGAACGGTTCCCAAAAATAATATGAAATTTGTGGCGACGTCTCTGATTAAGTAGAGAAATGGCCGGTTGGCCACGAATTGTGTTGGAAATACTGGTCTGCCTGAGCGACCATAGATCATGGCTGTGGCCGCCGCGGCTTCGGTGCCCTCTTCGTCGACCGATATATACGATTTATGGATAACTGAGTTGAGAGCAAAGCCGTCATTACTTCTACTACTGGTGTTGTTTGCACTGGAATTGACTGCGGGTTCAAAAAGTCCGGACAGATCTGCAAACCTTGGGTCGAATAACCGTCGGATTCCAATGGAATAGAGAGGTCCGGCTAACTCAAACTGCTGTTCGACTTTGAACCTGGGCAATTCAACGGCCACCTCGTCCTCATACATATTGGCCACGAGTTCATACAAATCCTCGGCATTTATCGAAGCGATGAGCGAATCGAGTCCTTTGCCGACGTCGGGCAGTATTAAGATCATTGAATAGTCGGGATTGGCATAAGACAACTCAATGGCCGTCGCCTGAAGTCGTTCGGATATGCCGTACATAAGACTGGCCTCAATCGACATCATTGAGACCAGTGTCTCATCGGTCGGAGATGTGAAGAATGTGGCGTTTCTTGTGTTGTCTTTAGGGAATTGGTTCAACCATTTAGACTGGAAGTAGACTGCGTTTGCGATTATCATTTTAGTCCATGGGTTGATCGCTCCGTTCGGCAGTAATTCACTTATCTTTCCATTTGTCTGCTCTTTAACCCAATCATTGATATAATCTTTGGATTTGATTGGATTAGAAGAGAAGTCCAATTGTTTGATGTCTGTCTTGAAGTACTCGGAGAGACAGGCGTTTAGTTCAATGTCTTTGTTTAGAAATATTCTGTTCGCCTGACTTAGGGTTGTTTTCTCGGACACCGATTCCGATATTTTAGACATATTTTGCTTCAAATCGTTCCAAAGTCTTAAGCCCTGATAAGCCATTCCAACCGAACTCTTTGGGATACTGTTTAATCTCAACTTACTCTTCAGTTCGGTTTCGGTCTCACCATTTGCAGCCATATCTGTCGTTCGAACAAATCGTTTGGAATTCAAACAAATTATTTTCAAATATAGTGAAACTTTTGCACTAAAAACACAATACTATTCGAGTCTTACATGTGATCAGAAGTGCCGACCAAATAGACGACGGACTGACCAAAAGTCCGCTCGAGTTGTCTTTGGACTCAAATTTGTTTAAAGCTTTTTATAAATTAAAAATTAGTTTAAATTCGAACCAAAACTAAAACGAATTGAATTAAATTGAATTACCTTTGATTAGATCGAAGGCAAAAGAATGCGAACCTTCGATAAGAATTCGACTCAATTCGGTTGGACTTAATATCGAAACTTTGTTCGCATCAGTCAATTGGTCGTCACTATTGGCAAAACAATCGGTTGGTTTCGGTTTGACATTGGCTTTGGATTCGGGGATTGTATTCCAAATCAAGAATAGAGTAATCACTGGTAAGGAATGCATTGTTTTTACGTCTGTTTTCAATCAAATTGTCGTTTTATAGAAGTCTATAAAATATATTAATCAAAATATAAATAAAAGATTAGAAATTGTTATTCAAAAAATCATTTATTATAAATGCTTACAAAAAATAAACTTCTTTTAGTAGAGATCAGACAAATTCTAACGATTATAATGTATGTGAGCTGTGATGACAGGAAGGACTGTCAGAATCACAATATTTTCAAGGCTTTCCACTTTTGGTTTTCACTTTTAATTTAATTTCTAAATAATAGCTAATTATAGACCACTTAACTTAAAATCACATATAATATACTGTAATGTTTGTCAACAATTTGATGCAATTGATGCGTCAAATAAATGGAAAAGTTTTGTAAAGAAGTTTCAAATTCATTAATTATCTGATCATTGCTTAAATGTTAAGCAATAGTTGTTTTAAGTTTAGATCAATAATAATATTAATCGAAGTTTCGGACAGTTTTGCTGAGATATCCGTTTAGAGATCCTCTTTAAAAATGATAATAAAATTTGTGAAAACAAAATATGAAAACCGACTGTTCGTTGAGAATAAGGTCGAGATCTGAACAGAAGAACTGAAACTGCAATAAGAAGTCAAAATCTAAAGCATGACATCAGGTATTGTCTCGAACTTTACGTCAGACGGCTATACAAAAACTGGTCGCTTCAGTGAAATCAGTGCTTTAGTCCTATTCTTAAATTGTTTTTTCCAATCGATTGCATAGAAAAAAGTTGGAAAATACAGAATTAAATATATTTTTCGGCACAACTATACTATTGAACTTGTTTTTGCAATTTGTGCCCAACCTCTGCTCAGGTTGTCATCGAATCGAAACACAGAAAACATTCAATTAATACATATTCTTAACAACGAATTACAATTTCTGGGTTACTATTAAATGCCTAAAAAATTTGACTATTAATTGCTTTATAAATATTTTTTGTATTTAAAAAAATTAATTATTATAATGTTTCCCATAGTTTGTTAGTTATATAAGTTAGTTTATGTTGAATTAATTGTTTTTTAGTATAAATATTTGTTTATAATTAGAATTTTTTATTTTAAGAAGCAGTTGACTATTAACTGGAGCAAAAGCTTGGGTGAATTATACTAAAAATTTTGTCCCAAATTAGTTTCTTCGACAGATAAAACAAATTTCTTGACATCTAATCGGAAAATCAAAGATCCGAATCTCTCGTTTGGTTTATTTGCATTAATTCTGTGTAAATTTGAGTTCAAGTTATAATTTTTTGAAATGTTTTGTCGTTTTATTCTTTTATAACTAATTTTTTAAATTCTAGATCTGATGGGAGGACCGGATATATTGCTAACAATGGGTTCTATTATTTAAGTGATTCCTTGAATCACATTAAGAGTTTTTGGCATTAAAAACAAGTTTAAGGTTAGGGTTGTATTTCATGGTTCACTGTAATTAAATAGTAATACAATCTTTTGCCACAAAAATTAAATAATAAGTTATGAATGGGTTAGTCTTGTATTAAAAATCGTCTCATTTTTCAAATAATCTGCAGTAAGTAAAACGTCCAACAATTTAAAGAATTAATATTTTATTACAAAGCTTACTTTTTAAATTTTTATATAACTTTTAATTAATATAAAAACTTTAAATATATTTAATTAAAATAAATATTTTATAATTAAAAGTTTTGAATTCAAAACTCTAATCTTTATTTTTTTTTAATTCTTTAAACTAGTTTGTTTTCGAATTTTAATATATTTTTTTTGTTAAAAACTCAAAAAATTATTAATCATTTTTTTGGCTAAAATTTATAAGCAATCAATAATTGTGTCAAAAATAATTAGTTATTATATCAATTCAAAACATATCATATAGTGAGTCAGACATAGTCTTAATCAGTCTTTCAAGGCTTCAATGAATTAGTTAATAATTTCAAAAAATCTCGAAATTTTGGCTAAAATATATAAAATAGATATAAAAGTTTTTCACTTTTTTGATTTTATAACTTGTAACATAAAAAAACAAGATGAAAAACAATTATGTCTCAAAATATTTATATAAATTATATACAAAGCAACAGTACTTGGCCACAAAACAACAACTTTATCTCAATTAATAATAAAGTTAACAAAATATAAAAACAAAAGTTTGTCAAGAAATTCGATAACAATTGAATTGAACACAATTTGCTAATTAGGCAATAAAATAATGCAAATTAAATAATTGATTCAATATTAGTCACTCTTCATTCTTTAAGTGATTAATAGCTGGCTATTAAGCATTAATTTTTTTTAAATAGTAAGTCTTAATAAATGATATATTAATATAGCAATTATTGTTAGAGAGTCGTAGCTATGAAGGATGTGCAAGCTACAAAGACTGAAAAAATTTGTTGAAATTTGTTTAAGTCTCAAATATTTAAATGTTTTTATCAGATTGTCTAGAAAATTGTAAATATATTTAAATGTTAAGTTAACTAAAAAAATTATTTAAAATAAGGTATTTAGACTGGCCTTACCACCTTGCACATTTGAATTGAAGAGGCTGAACTTAAGTGTATAATAAATCTAATTGAATGCTTCACATGAGTCCCAATATCATAACAACTTATGGGATGAAAATTATGCGTTAATTCTGCGCTCTCTCTATAAAAAAGATTATTCATATAATGGGCAACAGTTTGCAATTGCAGAGCAAAGTGTAATATTAATAGTTGAGCCTAACTCGTACTGTAAGTCTATTTCTTATTCAATGATTCAACACTTCCTCTCGAGAAGTGTTCTTCAAACCAAACCCAAAGAACAACTAATAAACTGATTGTTAGTTTTCAATCTAATAGTCATTTTATAAATGTTTTATTTCAACATAACTAACGGGAAGAGCTCTGGAGCTGAAAAGGAAGTCAACTATAATTATGTTGAATATGTATTATAAAGTTATTGAACACTAGACTGGAGTCGAAGTTATGATATGATACTGTATGTCATACAGTGTATGATATGTGCGAACAAAGTGAGAGAGTGAGAGAAACGTCTATATTATACAGTATTCTGTTCTGTATTTGGATTCTATTCTATGCCTTTTCTCTGTTTGTCTAGAGTTCGAACAAATTCTTAACTCATTTTATTGGGATTCGAGGCGTATCTGATTTCCAATTCTAATATTTCTATCAAATCATTGCAGTATTTGTGTGTCATTTAGTTTATTAGTTTTCAAACCAACTCTTTATTATAGAGCAAACTGTTGTTTCGAACAAATTATTATATTCAGTACAAATGACAACTACTCTAAGCTGTGGTACAAGTCGTCCAATTAAAGTGGTTGTTGTCGGCGATGGTATGTCAAACATATCGATAACTTAATCGATATTCGAATGACATATTAGAACCAAAACCGGTATTTAATTATAAGTGAATTAAATCTTTTTTCTATTTATCGGATGTTATTTAGGAACAGTTGGAAAGACATGTCTATTGATTAGCTACACAACCGGCAAATTCCCGACTGGAGAATACATACCAACAGTGTATGACTTATATCACAATTTGTTTATTTAGTATAATTTAATATTTTGTTTGTTTAACTTTTTTGCCTCTAATGCTGTTCTGGTCTATAAATTATAATACATTGTAAAAACATTAATATTGTTATTATAATAGTTTTGAGAACTATGCCGGAAGTCTAGACTGTGACGGAACTCAAGTCAATCTAACCCTTTGGGACACCGCCGGCCAAGAAGACTATGAAAGATTGAGGCCATTGTCCTATCCAGGGGTTTGTTTTCTTTAGTTTTGCTAGTTTGAATTTTAAAATCCTTTACATTTTAGTCAAATAATATCTAATTGTTTACTGAATATCACTTATAGGCAGATGTATTCCTACTATGTTTTAGTGTCGATAATATCCATTCGTATCACAACATAATCGCCAAATGGCAGCCAGAGGTCAAACATCACTGTCCGAAAGCGCCGTACATTCTGGTCGGCACAAAGACAGATCTCAGGTATTCAAACGGAGGAGCTCTTAGTGAAAGTCAATCACAACTAAATAGCACCGATAGTATTGGTCCGAAAAAATATTTAACTAAATCTATGGGAAAAAAATTGTCGAACAAAATAAAATCCGCAAAATATGTCGAGTGCTCTGCGAAGACCATGACTGGAGTTACCGAAGTATTTGTAAAATTTTTAAATATTTTTATATTGATTTAAATATTTTTTCCTATTAAAAGGTATTTAACGAAGCGGTTCGGGTTGTACTCACCCCTCCCACACACAGAATGTGTCAGATTTTATAAGTTTTTAAATCTAATCATATTCTTATCAAATGATTTGCATTTTATATTGCACTTAATATTCAGCTATAAATAAAATATAGTTTTTTTATCAAAGTTTTAGCGAAATGTTTTTCAAATGATTCTTTAAAACATAAAATTATATAAATTATTATTTAATTAAAACAAATATATCTAATGATCACTCATTTTGAGATTAGTTTCAATAAAGATCTAAATAATAACAATATTTTAAAAATTATTTCAAAACTGTGTTTATTTTTTTAAGCAGCATAAACTAATTGGCAATTAAGTTAAGTGGTGCTTAAAATATAATAACAAGTTTAACTTTAAAAAATATTTTTTTAATTCTAAATTAATTTTAATGTATATTTAATAGTCATTTTAGTTAATTATAAAAAACAATTAAACAAATAATCTTAAAAATAAATAAATTTACGCATAAATAAAATATTACTATAACATGAAAAATATATATTTTTACATTTTTTTTATATTAAAAGTAATTATTGCTTTGTTTAAAAGTAATTATTGTTTATAAGAAGACACTATTAACAAGTGTTTAAGTAGAATTTTGCCAATTTGTCTAAATTATCTTTAAAACACTTATATTTATTGTTTGTTTATGTAGTTTAATTTGACTCAAATGAGTCATATAGTTTTAAATTAACAAGTTATTGAAATGTTTGTTTGAAGTCTAAAATTATAAATTAGCTTTCTCAGTTAAATATTTTTATTTATAAAAATAATTTAAAAAAACCTAATAAGCAAACTTAGCAAAGTTTAGCTGAAAATAGATTAAAACAAACGGATATTTATCAGAAATTGAAAAAATAAATTAGCCAAAAATACCCCAACTTTGAAAATGGCATTTATCCCCTCCCCTTAGCATTTGGTTCGTGATAAAGTACCCCCTACAAATTTTTGGCCGCCGAAGGCACCCGTCAAATTTTTTTTTACAAAACTAAAAAACTTTTCTTAATTTGAGGTCAAATCCGCTTAAAATTAGGTTAAATTAACAAAATTTAGTTTAAATCTAGCTAAATTCCATCACAATTATATAGTTTGTTTGAACATTTTTTGAAAGATCCATCCATTAGTCCCCCTAGAATTTTAGTCAAATTTTTTCTCTCAAAAATCTCTCCTCTGATTCCCCGCCCCTGGGTTAGCCGACTTTTTCAATCTCTGCTATTTATATTGTAATCAAATGAAAATAAGACTATATAAAATTAAAATTGCATAAAAATAGTAGCGCATGTAAAATTGTTTTTAAAAAATATTTTATACCAATTAATATATTTTAAAAATTGCAAATAGATTTGAATAAATAAATAAAATTTATCAAGAACATTTATACTAAATCAGAATTTAAATAGATAAAAAAAATGTAAGTAAGTTGAATAAACGCATAAATTTTCTCTTAGATGGAGTGTTAACAAGTAATGCATTGATATTAATAGATTATTTTAGATTGGCAACTAGAGTTGGGCTAAACATGTATAGTGTATAATACATAGTTAAATTTTATTTTGCAAAATCGCCCAACCCAATTAACAATTTAATTTAATTCAAATAATAATTCACCAGAAAATTACATTATTTCTGATATTAATTTTGATATTATTTCTGAAACTATTAGTAAGTTTAACGAAACCTCAAATTTTTCACGTGGCATAATGACGTATGTATGTATGCGTTGATTGGCATAAAATCAACTAACAATTTAAATCTAAGAATCAATGCATACTTATTTGATGTTATGTTATAAACAGGTTGAAAAATGTTCGAAGTTTCACTAACAGAATAAATATTGATTAATTACATTGATTTTATTGCTCTGTGCCTAATTTTTAAATAAAATATTAATTTCTAATACAAAATAATAAATTAAGAAAAATATACATATACATCATGTACATGTATTATACATGTAAAATAATAATACATGGTCAAATTTTATTTTGCAAAATCGCCCAACCCTATTAGCAACACACAAGTTAAAATCCTCATCAATGCTATAAAATTTAGTTAACTCAAATATTATTTAATAATTAAAAAAACAAATAATTTGATTGAAACTAAAAAGTTTTTAGTAAAAACAGATAATTTTGTTTTGATAGCCAACTCGTTGTGCAATATCGTTGTACAGTATTTGTGACTTTTATTTGTGAATTACATGTAATTACAATAATTGAATGGATGTTAGAGTTTATAAACAAAAAATAATTCATTTTTTGACTACGATTTTCACCATTAGATTAGATTATAGTTTGTTTAGATTAGATTGTGATTGATACTTTATTAAATTAGTTTTGAATTAGTTTTTGTTTTCCTTTATTTCTATTAAATTTTGAAAAAATTATAATTAAATATTAGAAATGTTGTTAAAAAAGTTATTTATATCGCATCAAAAGTTATTAATTAAAGAGATTTTTAGCAATAAATCGCTATTTTCTCGCAATTCGTGCAAATCATACAATAATTTATTTGTAAATCAACGGAATCTCTGCCACGAAGTGTCTTCACAGTCATTGCCTTCATCTGATGGCAGTGCTGAAGATGTGCCACAATTTCCCGGTTCGCGATCAAAATGGACACAAACTCTTCAGTTCATTCATCCGGAACTATACGAAGGAATACCTGTTTATCGGGTTATGAATCGAAACGGATTTGTTATCAATCCATCCGAAGACCCGAATCTAAGCCAAGAAATGATTACTAATATATATAAAGGTTTGAAAATTTGATATCAATTTGTTATATAATATACAGTATTATAGCATAGATTTGAAGAGAGGTATGACTTAAATGACTGATTCAGTTCTCACTCTTTACCCGAACATACATTTGTTGAGAGTTAAGCAAAAGTTTATTTAAACTGTTGACCGGGAGTAGAGTTTTGGTATAAATCTAGACAAATGTTAATTTGATCTTGTTTCAATTAATAATTTACATTTGATTAGATTTAAATAATTTGCAAATAAATGTCGGATATGTACCGATTTAAGCACGTTTTGAATCGCCTATTATTACAACTAATTATTAACTTATTATAACATTTATTAATAGAAACTTTATTTTTGATAAACTAACATATGTTGGTTGAATCGAAAGGAATGACAATTTTGAATTCGATGGACAGAGTCTTATACGAATCCCAAAGACAGGGAAGGATTTCCTTCTATATGACTAATTATGGCGAAGAGGGAACTCATTTCGGTTTGATTTCTCATTTTTTTTAAATAATTTATTTTTAATTAAAATGATTTTAATTTATAAAATGATTAATAAAAAGCAATTTAAATAACAATTAAATAGGTTTTCCACTACAGGTTCGGCCGCCGCTATCAATGACGACGACCCTGTCTTCGGGCAGTATAGAGAAGCAGGTCTTTGATCCAAAGCATCACAAAATTGAATTAAAGAGTAATTAATCGAATGATATGTTTAGGTGTTCTGATGTGGAGAGGATTCAAATTAGAGAAGTTTATGGCCCAGTGTTATGGCAATTGTGATGATCTCGAAAAGGGCAGACAAATGCCTGTCCACTACGGCAGTCGAGACCACCATTTTGTATCAATATCATCGCCATTGGCCACACAGATGCCTCAGGCAGTTGGCGCCGCCTATGCCCTCAAACGGGAGGGTAAGGGACGGGTAGTTATCTGTTATTTCGGTGAAGGTGCCGCCTCTGAAGGTGACGCTCAGGCGGCGCTCAATTTTGCGGCCACTCTCGACGCTCCGATTATATTCTTCTGGTATTTAAGTTAATCTGATTCTGATTTTTGGTTCAATGCTTTTAATGGTTTGCACTTTAGTCGCAATAATGGTTACGCAATATCGACGCCAACACACGAGCAGTACAGAGGGGACGGCATTGGTAGCTATGATCGATTGATTCGAATCAAATGATTTGAATTTCTAATCGACTCTAATTGTCGGCATTTATTCCTTAGCCGCGAGAGGCCCAGCATTTGGCATACCGTCGATTAGAGTGGACGGAAATGACGTGTTGGCCGTATACAACGCCACCCGAGCGGCCAGAGCTATATGTGTGGACGAGTCACGGCCTGTACTGATAGAAGCGATGACTTACCGAATCGGACATCACTCGACTTCGGATGACTCGAGCGCTTATAGAAGTGTGGATGAGGTGCGTCTCTGGCACCAGAAGGATCACCCGATCTCTCGCATCAGGAGATATATGGAGCACAAGGACTGGTGGAATGAAGAGATGGAAAAGGATTGGAAGGAAGAGGCGAAACGACAAGTGATGTCGGCGTTTGCGAACGCAGAGAAACAGCTCAAACCTAATTGGATGGAAATGTTTACCGATGTTTACGACCAAATGCCCGAACACTTAAGGGAACAGTCGGAGGAACTGCGCAAACATTTGCAACTCTATAAACAACATTATCCCATCAAAAGCTTTAAGCAATGATTCTATGTTTCAATTATTCAATTCAATCAAAGTTTTTATTATTTTTATATTTAAATTCTTTACTTATTCTTAATATTTGTCAATAGTTTGTATTAAATAATTTAAAAATTATATTAAATTGTTTTTATAAAAGTTGATATTAAATGTTAAATAGTTCTAACTTTGTAAATAATATTGAGTCAACTGAAGCTATACAGTAATTAGCGTTAAATAGCTTTTAAAAAAATTATAAACAAATTAATAAAATTTCAAATTTAAGAAAATTTTCAAACAATAAAAGTTTTGAAAATGTTTTCGAAAAACTTTTTCAAAAAAGAGATGAAATGAGAATTCCTTCCAAATATACAAAGATCTGACCCAACCTTCTGA
>JAQFXP010002168.1:0-16084 GCA_034693685.1 Belba bartosi
CTGTAAAATGAGTTGGTCCGGAGTGCGTATTTTTATACTACTTCGATTTTGATCACACATTTCTGAAACTGACTGTAGAACATTTTATTATAAAAACGTAAATTGTCAAAAATTAAAAAAAATAATTTTAAATATTACATAGGTGCAATTTTATAATGTGTAAATTAATAATCTATTTAATTGTCATCTATGTAGTTTAAATTTATAACTATAGCATGCTCATAATTTACGCAGAAAAATCTAATTATTAAATAACTAATAAAATATTTAAAAATAAAATTACATTTTAACAAGCAAAATAATTTTGAACTTTAATCAAAACTTGCTTGTCTAATAGAAAAAATTCAGAAAAAATAACTTCCTATTTTAATTAGCCGGCACAAATTTCCTACTCCAACCCAAAACTAATTTTATGACTCAAAACAGTTAGAAAAAAGTTATAAATAGAAAAAAATACATTAATTTAAACTTAGGGAAAAAGACCCTGAGTAGTGAGTGAGAGAAAAAATTTATTACAGGCAATAAAAGGCAATTCAATCACTATTTTTGTGCCAAAAATCTAAAAGAATTTCTTTTCCGAAAAACACTTTTTTCCGGAAACGAGAAGTACTTTAAAACCGAAGTTACGTTACATTAGGAGTAGTCTACTGTTTGGGTGAAATAATATACAAAATAAATGCTTTATATTTGTGAATAACGTTGCGGTATATTAGGGGTGAAGTGTCGGAAATATGTAGTTCAGGACCGGTAGGAACAGTCGGTTCTAAATATTTTTTTCTTAACAACTATTTCTTTGATTTTTTTCGCTCAACTTATGCTAAAATTGAGTTAATATTTCATTTTTTTTTCAAACACTTTGCGTCTATTAAACAGACGCTAACATCAAATGCTCTTTTGCGGCAATTTTTTCAACAAAAAAAATTAAAATTAAATTTCTGTTAAAATAATTTAACAAAAAAAAATACAATAAAAAACGGACAAAAAATAAATCACCAATTTAAAATCCAAAACATAAATCACCTAGATAAAAAAAATAATAAATCTAAACTAAATCGAGAAAAAAATTAAAACAAGAAATAAAAAAAGACTAAAAAATAGTTTAGTATAAAAAATGTTAAAAATTTCCGATTTATAAAAATATGAAAAAAATTGTGTCCAGACTTCCGCTGTTAAGTCACTACTGTATAAGTGATTGCGGAAAACCATAAGAAAAATATATTACAAGAAAAGCCATTAATACAAACATTTGAAATAATAAACTGTATATACATTCGAAATGAAATATTGGCCAAACAGTATGGATAGGGAAGTGTCGGTGCAATTCACGCACCGTCTGATAGCACCGGTGCTCTGCTGCCAGTGCCAGACAGGGCCCGAAAATGTGTCTTAATAGACCGGTTCCCCAAACATACAGTTCTCCCCTTCCAAACAAAAACTGAGCCAAACCTAGACATTAATATTCGAGCGCTACTGAACACAGATGTGATTTAAATAGGTTTTTGAAAAAAGATTTCGTTTTTTTTTTCGTAAAAAGTTTTAGTGAAAACAAGATTTTTATTTTGCAATTTATTTTTTGAAAAATGTCCTTTTCTTGTAGTCATTAGGCTTTGATTTTTTTTCAAACTCAAAAATTTTATGACTTTTTCTGCTTTTGCTTTAAATTTATTTCTATTTTTTTTCTTGAATTACACTCTTTTTTGAGGTATTTTTGACTTAAATTTTAATATTTTTTTTGCTCAACACAAGAGACACTAATAATGATTTATTTTTATAACCATAACCCGAGAGCACGGGGAGGAACAGGGCTAAACATAAGGCCATATTGCGCTGAGACGAGCTGTGAATTTGAATTTATTTTTAGGAATTTTTCAATTTTTTTTACTATTTTTTGTTTTACAAAATTTTTTAAAAAAATTTTATTTTACATCTTATTTAATGTCATTTAAATAATAAATTTTAAAATTAAATTAAAATTTCTTATGTGTTTAAAATAATAATTTGAGAATGTTTTTGAATTTAAATTTGCTCTTGTTACTGTTTTGATGCCCTTTTATATTATTTAAATTGAATTTTTGCTTTTTAACATATATTTAAAATTTTATACATGTAAAACTTAATTAAAATTTTCGAATTAGAACTAAAAGTTGTAAATAATAAATTATTTAAAAATTAATTAAATAAACTTGTTAACTATTAATTTTGATCAAATAACAAAATAATAAAGCTAATTTTTAAAAACTGCTTTTTTGACCCAAAATACAATTTTAGACATAATATATAATCAAATAAATTAAAAATAATGATTGAGTCAATACATAAAATATTTATTGTAGTTATAAATCTTTAATAGATTTTTGCGTCAAAACCAATAAAAACGACGATTTGATCGAAAGACTTGTTTTATACTTTTGTTGAGAGATATTAATTGTTATTTATTAGTCTCAAAAAAATAGTTTATTTATTTTTCATTATAAAAATTTCTTTAAATATAATTAATATGTACTAGAACATTTAGGAATTATATTTAGCTAATCAGACGTTAAAAAGCAATTCAAACATTTATAGAAAATTTATGAATATATTATTTATTATTTAGATATATTTTAAGCATATATTTTATTTTCTAAAATTATCCTGTTGCAATAAATGTATATTTAAAACGTTATAATTAGTAATAAATTTATGACGCTCATTTAATTGACATTTTGATTTTGACTTAAATGTTTGTCTGAATGTTTTTAACTAATTGACAAAAATTAATGAATTTATTGTAAAAATTACATTTTATTACAATTTTAATATAAATTTTTTTGAAACACAGTATATTTTTTTATCTAGGTTACAATTGTTTTTAAATATACAAAATTTTTAATTAAAAATTTTATAATTAATCTGATCTTGGTATAAATAAATAACAATTTAAATCAATTTAGCAATTGTAAGGAAATTATGCTTTTATTGCAAAATTTAATCAAATATTTATTTTATTAATCACTAATAGAAATAATATTCAATTGAAAAAAGTAATGAATAAAATCAATTAAACTATAATTTGTATAAGCCATTATCTCAATTCTAACATGCTATTTTACATTTTTACATCTAAATAATAGAATAAAACAATTTTTGGTGTATATCAGAAAATGTGTTTTTATTAATGATTGTCTATTTATTGTGAGAAAATCAATTGAATTGAACTAATTATTACAAAATTTGCAAACTTTTTATGTATTTTATATGACTTTTAAATAATACAAAACAAAAACCGGTTTTTTGTGTTTAGTATTTGAAATATGTTTTGAAATTATTTTTTACTTTAAGTTATTTTATTGTATTTTTAGCCAGAATTTTAAATTTAATCTAAGTTAAAGTTAAATATTTTACAAGCATGTTTAATTTTGTTACTTAATAATATTTTTTGTTTGAATAAATTGTAAAACCATTTAATAATTTGTTATAATTTGTAAAAAATAATTTTTTATTTAAATATTTAAAATAGTTTTAAAAAACAAATTTTTTTTCTTTAAAAACAGATTTAAATTCCGGACAAGAATTGATTGATTTGTATAAACGACTAATGGATTGTCAGTCCATTAATCACAAGTAAGACAAAGAATTTTAAGCAAAAAATATAACTTTAAAAAACATAACTAAAACTTATCTCTAACTGAAAACCGGATAATAAAAAATTCAATCAAAAGTATAAATCAGTAAATAATAGAAAACAATATTAAATAAAAAAATATTCTTTTCTAAAAAAAACGTCAAAACAATTAAAACATTAATTCAAATGAATTAATCTTCAGATCTATAGACATAACACAAGCATAACATACAATACAATCCAAAACACAGTATTGTATTCAAAGCTATGCAAAAAATTTCTTATTGTTTATACTTTTCCTAATCAACCGAAAAAAAACATTCGTATGAATCGGAAATTATTTTTTTTTCTATTCTTATTGTTATAATAATAATTTTCTAAACTTAAGAATTTCTGTATTGACTTACGTATGTATTTATGGTATTTGTTGTTAGGATTTATAGCATTTTATTTATATTTATTCAACAATTAAATGCAAAAAAATATTTATATACAAAATGTTAATAAAAATTAATGTTTTATTAATTTAATTCCTTATTCGACACACCTTTCGGTGAATTAACAAAAATATTATATTAAAAATACATTTCATCATTGTCTTAATATTTATTATTTTTATTATTTCTAATAAAATTCTTGGAATGAGCAAGGTAACAAAAAAACAAAGTTTATTAAATTTTAAAATTTTACATGCATAATGAACTTTTAAAAAATATTTTAAAAATAATATATATTAATCAGCAAAATAATTAAATTAAAAACGTAATTTATTTTTAATAATTACGTTTTTTTAAATAAAAAATATCTGCACGCTTCCTTGGTTACCTTCAAAAATTACAAATTGAAATATTATTTTAATAACATTTTTATAATGTCAGTCATAATTTAATAGCAAATCTCAACAACCAGGTAATAAAAATCAAAAATATTTTAGAATTTTTTAATTTTGAAAAATTATTATTTTATTGCTGAATGCGATTAACATTTTGTTAAAAATCATATTTAATATTTTACACTATTATAACAAATTTAAAATATTGTTTTGTTTAATAAAATTAAATAAAAATAATTACCGAAACAACAAAAACGTTTATATTTATAATCATAATAAATAACAAAAAATTTTAATGAATATAATTCTTATTCAAATTTAAACTTTTTTTACCCGTAATGTAAAAAATAAATTACGTAATCAATAGATAAAATTCAAAACATATTTTATCTATTGTCAGAAACAATAGATAAAATTTATAATAAATTATTAATATAAAGAGTTATAAATTAACAAGCATAAAAGAATAAATACATAAACCAATAATTAAATTAACTTAATAGATATTTACAAATTCATTGCTTAATACGAAAAAAATAATAATTTACTATTAAGTCATATAATGTAAAAAATATTAAGAAAAAAAAATCTTAAGGAAAGAAAAATACAATAAAAAAATTGCTTAAAAGTTAATAAACTATTTATCGGCCAATGATTAGGCGTCTTATATAACACATACACAACAACACAAATACATTTAGTTATAACAAACTTCTAATATAATCAAAATAATAATAATAATAATAAATGAGAAAGGACAATATTTATAAATAGAATTCTACATTAAAACTATACAATTGTATAAAATAAGTGTAAGTCCGGGAATGATAAGTCAAAAACCGAAATAATAAATATATAATAAGTTTTTTGTTTTATTCCTTGTCTTATAATAAATAGTATTTACGTGAAATAAATAACGTATTATTGGATTATATTTCCGGTCAAATGGTTGTTGGCTTGTTAATTGAGCTTGTTATTTTATTTATATATTTTTCATGTGTGGAATTTTTGTATTGCTAATTTATTTGTTTTGTAGCAAAAATATTAGTTTAATATTTGCTTGTTAATAAATTTTTTTGCTAACTAACGATTTACTATAAATAATTAATTAAAATTTTTGATAAAATAGAAGCATGCAAATTTATTATTTTTTTTAATTTATAATTTTATTATAAATAAAAAATATGTTTTGGTATACATTAATTTTTTAATCTTTTAATTTATAAGTTATTTCAATTAGTTATTAAAATTTTTTTATCTAAATTGCAAAAATTAAAAAAATACTTAAGTTGTTTTTTTTAAATTAAAACATTTATTTTACTTTAAATTATGAAAAAATGTATAAAAATTAGTAATTTTTAAGTAAAAAAAGTAAAAAAAAAATTAAAATTATTGATAACAAAAATTGATTAAACAAAATGCTCTTAAAAGTAATATCTTATTGCAAATGATTTATACATAAAATATTCAAATCCGGGATATTGTCAAAAATGACTTCCAGATGAAGAGAACGTAATTTATTGATTAAATTAATAAATCAGACTGTGATCTATGTCCGACTATTAGTCATTTTTTACTTAACATATAATATGTTATAAAATTTTAAGACCAAATTAAAGCCATTATTTAACCGAAAAAAATGCATAAAATATATGCAAATCTAATACTCAGGAAATTATAGCTCAAATTTCAACCAATTCTCTCAACATAACTAATAATTTACAAACAAATTTATCCCTGAAACAATTTATTCTAATTTTCAAACTAGCATATATTTTAACTAGTATATAATTTAGAAATAATTTGTGCAACAATTTTGGTTGACTTTTATTGTTTTGAATTTGTCTTAATTTAAAATACATGAAAACATTTTATTAACGTTTGCGAACAAAAAATAAATTTAATTTTTAAAAAACTATAAAAATAATAATTAAACTGACATTTGATTTATACATTTATTTATTTTTCCTTAAAATTTATAACCCATTGACTGGTCTCTGTCGTAATTTTCTCAAAGATGCTTTTTTGTGATGTAGCTAGGGGATTTTTTCCCAAATAGTTAAGTAATGCTAGAATTTATTATTAGATTTAATTAATTACATAAAAGCAATCAATCATTTGTGTCAAGCAGTGAAAGGATGAGTAAACTAACTATTCTTTTGCTAAATATTTTTTTTCATAAATTATTGTTTTTAAGCAATTTTAAGCAAAAACAACATTTAGTTTAGTATAAAATTACCAATCGATAAATTTTCGCAATAATAAATAAAATAAATAATTAATTGATTAAAATTTCAAAGTTTTAGCTATCATTCATAAAACAAAATAATAATAAAAAGATACAAAAATTTTACGAAAAATAAATTTTATTTATTATGTATTAATTTCTAAGCATTTGTTTAATACACAAAAAAACACGAGTTTTTAATTATATATTAAAATTAAATTAATATTTCAAATATCATAATAAAATTTAATGAGTTTTAGATAATATTTAATATTTAATAAAATGCGAAAAATTATTCAACAATTTAATACATAATACACACAAAAGGGTTGGTAAAGGTTAGCAAGAAATTAAAAATTCTTATCGATCCTAATGAGCAGTTTTTAAAACAATCTAATAATTAAAGCGAAAAATATATAATTAATTATGATTTTCCGCAAAAAAATTATTGAAATAATTAGTAGTCTTGGACTACAGTAAAGAATAATAAAACCAATAATTATAATCTAAATAACTCTAAAAATAATCAAGCTAAATCAAAATGTACCTAAGCAACATAGGGTGTTGCACTAGTTATAAGCAAGGTGGTATAACCAAAATAATGTATATAAATCAATTAATATATATTTAAAAGTACATTTTCATAAATTTAGATCCGTTTAAATTTTAATAATTAAAGTTTTTTAAACGTAATTTATTCATATATTTAAATTAATTTAATTTAAATATTGTTACATTAATTAGATCTAGTTTAAATCAAGTTTATATTATTAAATAAATTTTTTTAAATGTTTATTATCTACCACTAACTAAACTTCCTTGATGGTTTAAACTTTAAAGTAAAATATGCTATTTTAAACCTACCTATACTACACATACTTGAGATACCTTGCTGATCTGATGTGTTGCACAGACACACGCCGGGAGTCATGACTTGTGCACGTGGAGGTCAGAACACACATGCGTCTTGCTACAATTAAACATGTTTAAAGAGAGAGAGAAAAAAGTGAAATGCATTCTAAACTCAGGAATAATAACCTAATGATTGAAGTAATTGTAACACAAATTAAGAAATTATTTGAGATATTCTGGTGAACAAACTTTAAAAGCATTAGCTAGCTAGAATGTGTGGGTAATAATTTGTGTATGATAATTTTCATAAATTTTAATTGTGTTTGCTTTTATTATTTTTGAATCAAACATGTTTATTTTTTGAGCTTTTACTATTTCAATGTTAATTTTTGAATTGGAGTTTTTGTGTCGAATTATTATTTAATGAAAATATTTGTGCTATTAATGCATTTGATGAACTCCCGGTTGAAGTTTATGGCCTTTATTTGTGTGCAACATCACATCAACTTAATAATAAACATTTTAGGTGTTGTTGTATATACCACTCCAATAGACTAATACACAATTAACTACATATGTATTCCACCTGTACTCGCGATTGGTATGTAATGTCGAAAATATGTATAGCATTGCTAAAAATTTTTTCGCTTTTTTCAATGGTTTTTTTATTATGTTTTTTGCTTTGTTTTGATTGTATTGTTTGTTTGGACTATTTTTTCTGTATAGCTATTAATCAAAATATATTTTCATGATTAATTTTTAAACATTTCTTTTTTTTCATAAATATATTAATTATTTATATATATTATGTGAATGTTTAGGCATTTCACAAATAGCTAATATAATATTTTACAAATTATTTTTTAATGTATTAATATTTTATTATTAAATATATTTTATGCAATATTTTAATTAATTTCAATTAACAATTAGAGAAACTTTTGTTTCATTTTCAACATTTATTCAAATAAAATATTAATTAAAATAATACAAAAATAATACAAAACTATTAAACTTTATATTCTTACTCCAAAAGTTTCAAGTTTATTTAATCTAAATAGATTTAAAAAACTAAAATAAAATTATCATATAAAAATATAATTAATATTAACCATGTTAAATAAAATTTAGGTAAAATATTAATGTTATATAAACATCAATATAACTAAAACACAAATACTGTAGATATAAAACATATTTAAGTAAAATTGATATTTAGCGACATTTAGGACAAAGTAATAAAAATAAATTTTATCTATATCAATTAAACCTCATTAGTTAAATTGGACAAATTAATGGCTTTTATGGCCATTTATTTTACCTCAAAATCAAAACAATTTCCTTTAAAATATAGAATTTGTAATTTAAGCTCAAATTCAAACATTTATTTAATTGAATATTATTTTTAAAACAATTATCTATTAATGTATTTAATATTTTATTGTTTATTATACTAATTAAGGTTTAAATACTGTCTAGGATTTAAACTTGGATATACCCAAGGTAGTACTAATTTAATTTTAAAGGTTTTAACTTTACAGATTAATCAACAGTAAATTTCATACTTAAGTAATTTTTTAATTAAAAACTAAAGTAATAATTGAAAAAAATTAATGCTAGGTTAAATTTAATTAATATAATTAATTAATTTAATTAACTATTATAAACAATCTAAAATAATTTTTTAAATGCATTTTATATATTATTCAAGCTTGCCAATCTCGATTTATTTTATTTAGCATTTTTAATGTTATATTTAAGTAATAGAAAAAAAAATAATTTAATAAAAGGAAAACAATTTTTGCTATTTTCCCGTCAATTGAAAGTAACATAAAAAACACATTCTTTACATTAGTGATAATGAACTTGTTTTTAGTAAAATCTTATTTTCCCAACACTTGTATAGCGCGTAAGCCATAGAAAAAAATGTTTATTAGATTTTTTTTGAGACAAATATTTTTCTTGTTTTTGCAAAATTCGATATTATTTTTCAATTATTTTTTTTTATTTGTTTATTGATTATCGGTATTCAATCAGTGATTAATTTTTATTTTTATTATTATTTTTTTTTCAATTTTCTATTGTTTAAGACGTAATTTGTTTTTTGATTTAAATAATTATTTTATTTTTGCATAATTTATATTCTGACAGAAATTAATGTTAATTTTATTCAGTTTTAATACAAGTTTTTAATTTATAACAAAATCAAACATTTATTCGAAAACAGATATCATTTTTACACTAATATATAATTAGAAATATTTTGCAATAATTTGCGTTAAAATTGAAATTTAAGTAAAATAATGGGAAAAATATATAAATTACTAAAATAGGAGTTTAAGACAAAAAGAAAAAAATATTTTTTTCGATAATAGTCGTAAAAAATAATTAAATAATTGTCGCAAAGGATGTGCAAAAAGATATTTATCAAAAAATAATTGAGAAAAAAGTGATTTTAGATTTGATTTTCACGATTTTTTAACAGCAATTCAGCAAGGCAAAATTTGTTCATTATATATACTTCCAGACCTACAAACATAATAAAAAGTGCAAAAATAAAATACTATTTTCAGCTTCACTACTGAATTGCATTTTCTATAATTGAAGTTTAAATGAATAAAAAAATAAAATCAAAAACTGAATCAATAGAAGCAGTAATTTATAAATAGATTTTATTTACAGTCTATCCGAAGGGACAGAGGAATAGATTATCTCTCTCTCCCTCCCTCTCCCTGCCCTACTCTTTCTCCCCTACTTTTCCTCTCTCTCTCTCTCTCTCTCTCTCTCTCTCTCTCTCTCCTGCTCTCTCTCTCTCTCCTGCTCTCTCTCTCTCCTACTCTCTCTCTCTCTCTCTTTCTTCTGCTCTCTCTCTCTCTTCTGCTCTCTCTCTTCTGCTCTCTCTCTCCTACTCTCTCTCTCTCTTTCTTCTGCTCTCTCTCTCTTCTGCTCTCTCTCTTCTGCTCTCTCTCTCCTACTCTCTCTCTCTCTCTCTTCTGCTCTCTCTCTCTTCTGCTCTCTCTCTCTCTTCTCACTTTGGGAGAGAGAGAAAGAATGAGAACAAATAAAAAAAAATAAGCAAGCTCGTTTCAAATTAACAAACATCACGAGTAAATAGTAACTAAATGAAAGTCTAAAAAAGGATGAAAAACTAAAATCAAAAATTCATTAATAGATTCAATCATTTTCGCATTGATTAACATAATATTCGCATCAAATGTACGGTTTTTGAACTTTAAAAGTGGTTTTTTGTTAAAGTCTAGTATACATAACAACCGAAAATAACAACAAATTTATGCTATTTTACGAATATATTGTATATGATAAAGACATAACTCTTTTTTACGGCTATTAACTCTTTAATGATTTTTTATTTCTTATTCCCACTAATAGTCCCGAAAAAAATGAATTAATATCGAAATTATAGTCAAATATACATCAAATGCTTATGAAATCTTGATTTAGGGGTAAATAGAGTTAAAACTATTTTCCAAATATTATCTAAAGATTTAAACCCAAATATAATGAATTGAAGAAATGATTTTCACTCAATGTTCGTGTGTTTGTAGTCTCGAAACCCTTTAATAAAATGCTTTTTTAGATTCAAAGGCGACTAATCATTGCTATTATAATAAATACTAAACATTGGATTCACTGCTTCGTAATCATAGCATAAAATTTTATTTAAGACTAAAATATGTTTTTAGTTTATCTTCAAAAACTAAAATACATATAATTTATCAATACTTAAGAATTTTATCTCTAATAAAATGTTTTAATATTTTTTGTTTTCTCTTCTCTCAAAGAAATTAAAGCTTAAAATCTATTTTTCAATCATTTATTCGGATTTTTGCAAAAAAAAATTTCTAAAATTAGTTTCAAATTGTTTTCAATTCATTAAACTCTATAATCAATACAAATAATAAATTTTTTGAATTTTTGCCTAAAATCTAATTGAAATTATATAAAACAAAATAAACAAAAATTAATAATTTTTATAATCAATGTTTAGATAAACTGTTTTCTAATCTAATCAATAGATATTAAATACAAACAAAAAAATATTAATAATTGGTTTGTATTTCTTATTCGCTTT
Source organism: Belba bartosi (assembly GCA_034693685.1). NCBI lineage: Eukaryota > Metazoa > Arthropoda > Arachnida > Sarcoptiformes > Damaeidae > Belba > Belba bartosi. The sequence continues at coordinate 11,609 of JAQFXP010002168.1, forward strand.
ATATTTAATTTATGAGTAAAACAAAACATAACAACAAAAAACCAAATATTTTAATCTAAATATGTGCAAGGGTGCTTAATTAAACTATTAAATTTAACATAGTAAAAAATAAAATTAATTAAAATAAGATTAGTTTAATAGATAGCCTAAAATATTAATTAATTAAAGTTTACTTTAAGCATGCTAAATTTTCGTTTTAAACTAAATATAAACTTGATAAATTTTTATTAATTAAATTATAAATTTTAATTGCAAAATATTTAACAAAATAAAAAAAAGCAAATTTTAACATGTTTTAATAAAAACAAAAAAAACTAAGATAAATTTACAATGCTAACTTAAAGAACAAAATTTTAAAAATATTTCAAATATATTTTAACAACATCGTTTTTATAACAACAACTTGCACATGTCTAATTAAGTGCATTACAAGTGCACAGGCACTAAGAGCCGCACCGGCATTAATTTAAGGCGCTAGGCGATGACGCATTGCACTTTAGATTTTTCTCGCCTGTTTATTTTTACCAGGTCATTGATATTTTCTAGAAATTATTGGCCAACACTTACACTGACTGTTTGGCAAAGATGTCTCAATTTTTTTCTCTCTCTCTCTTAATATTCGTATTATCTTTTGCCAAACAATGTTATAATAACACATCGAATAACACATTGAAAACGTATTAGAAATACAGTAAAAAATTACAAAAGATTTAAACATCTAATACAATGTCATTGAATGCAGTTTAAGAAGTATTTATTGGCATTGAAACACGATTTAAGCTAACTGTGCGGCTCAGTCGTTGACAACAGACGGGGATAATAACGTAAAGCAAAAAAATTTTGTTTTCATAGCATATAAACGAAAACTATTTCTTTAAAACAATTTTTACATTTTATACTCATTTATCAAAAAAAAAATAGTTTCAAAATACAAAACAAAAATTTTAATTAAAATAACCAAAAAATACAATTAAAAAAACAAACTAAAAAATAATATTTTATATTTAATCTTGTTATTTTTATGAATAAAATAATCATAATCTGCATTAAAAACACCAAATGCATAACATGCTTAAATTTAATTCGCACTTTATGTAGGCCTTTCAAGGCTCACCCCCCGGGGCCAACGGCCATCAGAATATCTAAATATAAATTCTTATAACATATTATTTGCTTATAATTTGCGGCAATTTTTTCGCTGAAACTGTTTATTCAAATTTTATGCGAATTTTATTTAATTAGAATTTATTGGGTTATAAACCACATGATTGCTAAAAATGCAATTGCCACGTTAATATTTAGTTTAGTTAGCTAGCCAATTAATAATTTACAATTTTTACATTACTTAATTTGGCTAGTTAGTTTTAATTTATTAAATTAACTTGCGCCAAATTCTATCGAAAATCAAATTTAATTTAAATATTATAAAAATAATAAATAATTTTAATTTCTTAAACATTTTAAATTGACAATTTATATAATTGCAACTAATTAACATGATACAATTTTTTATAAAATAAATTTTAGTTGTTTTTGCCTTTAAATTTATTTATTTGATATAATTTTAACTATAATTTATAAATTAGTCTAACAATGTAATCTTATATTTTAACAATATAATTTTGTTTTAAATTTAAAATTGCTCTTTATAAGTTTTCTAAATCTTTTTATAATTTGTGAGAAAATTACTTTTTTTTAAGTAAATCCAAAATATTTTCTTTAATGTAATTTATTTTTTCACATTATTTGTCACTTTTTTCCGTCTTTTGAGAGGAAAGTGATTCAACAGAAAAAAAATTGACCCAATATTAGAGCAAAACTTTTTTTCACATCATTTTTAAACAATTTTTTAAAAACAATTCTTTTGGCAAACAATTGCAAAATATTTAGAAAAACAAAAATTACTTTTAAAATAAAAATAATTAATTAAACTATAAATTGCTACTAAATAAACAAAAAATTATTTGCTATTTAATACAAATATATAAAAATTAACTAAAATTACTCAAACTTTATGCACGAATTCATTAAACAATTCAATAGATAATCATAAAAACAATTATAAATTTCAACAAAAAAATAATTATAACTAGTCTTACATCATATACAGTCAGAGACAAAAAAAATTAAGTCATAATAATCATAAAATTCAATAAAACAAACATAACGTTAATAACCTATAAAAAACAAACTAGCACATAAAAACAACTTCAATAATAAATTATATAAAAAACACATTGCGACAATAAATGATAAACATATTAGCTGATTCAGACATGTATTGTTCGCTATTGTTAAACAATCATATTTTTATATATTTTTTTTGTGCTCAACAAACATAATCACAATTATATCAAAATTCATTTTCTATTCGGCAGACAATCATTTCTTACGTTAGCATTAATGTCATTAAAGAGATGGCCATGCTCAAATTTATGTAACATTACATACTCTACTATGGAAATTTTTTAGTGCATTTTTGCACATGTTAAAAATTGTTTTTGCTAATTTGTTTTAATTATTATGCAATCTAGTTTGCAGATTTATTTACATAAAAATATTTTATTTAAATTACTTTATACTATTTTTAAGCAACTTGATACTTTTATGTTATCTATTAGTAAGGACAAAGCGCAATTTAATTTTTTTAACTGCTTAAAATAGTAATAACAATTTATTTAATTATAATCGTCTTAGTAATTAAAATAATTAAGTTAACATTCTATTATTTAAGCTTGTTGAAAAATAATAATAAAAATAATGACCGCTCTCTGGCCATCACTACTGTCAACGACTGTATAGATTGCGTTAATTGACAGCAGAATTCAGACATCGGATCCAATTGTCGTTTCAATTCTTCTGATTTATTCTTTATTTTCATTATTCACACAAATGCCGACAAAACAGAACAACACAACAAAAAATGATTACATCTATTGTTTAAACCAATTTTCGACTCAATTTATACAAATGCAGTGAAAAATGTGTGTCATTTGTCTCCGTCTATGCAATCGCTTTCTCTTAGAAAATAAAACTTTTTGTTTGTTTTCAAACAAATAATTTTTTTTTGAAAACTTTTTAATTAATGATAACTTAGTTTACATTTACATGTAATTTAATATTTAATTTTAATGATTACCATGTTGATTTTTAAAAAATTTCAAATTTTGTAAAATAATCTTTTAATTAAAACATATATAAAAATAAAATAATTTATAAAATATATAAAACTTTTATTATGTTTCGACTTAATGGAGATTTTAGTTTTATTACATTTTATATACTTTATATAAATATTAAATATATTCATAAATTGCATAAATTATATTATATCTATGCCGTCACTCATCAAGCAAGTGAGCACGTACAATTTAAGCTATCAGAATCAAATAATTCGGCTGACAATCAAACATGTCGACATTATCCAGCTCAAACGACACAATAATAAAAATAGAAAATTGAGCTCTAATTACAAATTCAAACGAAAAATATGTTTAAATCAATTACTGATAAACAAATTTCGCAACAAAAGTCAAGTCATTAGAAAAAATGTCAAAATAACTATCTATTCACAACTGAAACAATTTTCACTTATATTCACAAAATTTTTACTCAATGCCCGACTTATATACAGTACTGCGAATTTACAATTGGGATAATCAAGTTTATCGATCACAAAGTTTTTAAATTTATTTATTTAATAGTTTAGTTAAAAATTAAATTTGAATTTAAAGTAAACTGAATGAAACTTGGTCAAAAAATATATTGCTAGTTTAGCCAAAAACTACGTCTTTTTATTAAACAAATATAGGAGGGTAATTTGGGTTAGCTCTCTCCTTGACTATACCAAAAATATTTTTGTATATAAAATAACTATTATTTCGCAACTGAGCCGAAACAGACGAGACATTAGCGGAAGTGTTGGAATAGTTAACGTTTTCTGACCATTTAAAGACGTAATGTCTTTACAATTATTATCTTTAGTCAAAAAAAGACATTATTATTATCTACACTAAAAATATTATTTTTTATATACCATATCTAATATGTATAATAGTTTGAAACGTAATTCAGTGTTCGCTGCAATCGAGCCGTTCGTCGCAAAGACAGGAAAATAAAAAACTATTTTTTTCCGACACTTTATTCGCTTATATTTTTCAACACTAGTATTCAAAAAGCGCAACAAAAGTCTATTATTCTTCTAATCTATTATATCTTTATGTGTTTTGATGTGCAATGAAATTAATTTTCTTTTTTCAATATATATAACTTTCAGATGTGCAGGTTAGAAAATTATACTTTCTAAAAAAATACGTTTAATTGTAATAAGATTATTTATTGTGCATTTTAATATGTTAAAATAATTAATTTAAAATAAATTACAATTTAGTATGTAACATTAGTAGTTACTGGTGCTTGCAGCTCGATTCAAGATGGCCGACAGCGCACAACAGTACGAGCCTATTTTTGGATGAC
>JAQFXP010002169.1:0-16079 GCA_034693685.1 Belba bartosi
ATTTGCCGTAATTTATAGTCCAAATTACAGTTGCATCACAAATAATATGAGAAATGAGACAGAGACTTTTCCATAATAATAATATTACGGTAATAATAAAATTAATTTAGAACTCAATAGAATTTTTTTTATTTATTCAAAGTTTTTAAGATACCAAGTAGTTTTAAATACTAAGGATCGAAAAAGTCGATTGATCAAAGAGGCATCAGGAAACCTAGGCTAAAAACCTAGAAAATTAAGGAGGGAAATTTTCTAAAAAAATGCTCATTAACTTATGTAATTACGTTACAATTTAGCTAAATTTAACTAAATTAAAACAAATTTTAATTAAATCTAAAGTTTCAATTTATTTATTTTAAATTTGGCTATAAAAGTTAACAGTTACGAGTTTTTTTACAGACCAAATGCTAGAGGGAAAAAAATGCAAACTTTCAAAGTCAGGGGATTTTTAACAATAATATCGTCAAATAAGTTAAAACAGAAAAATTAATGCATAAAACTAAGAAATAAGTAAAAATAAACTTTATTTGTACTAAAAACGCACGTTGGGTTAAAATATACTTGACAAAATTAGACTTTGGTTATAATAAGAGAGTTTGGTTTTCGCTCAAAAATAGCAATATCCTCCCAATTAAAACCCTCTCTACAATTTTAATTTAAATCAAATTACAGTTTTAAAACTTTAACTTGATAATTATATACTTAATATTTAAAATTGAAATATGTATTAAATTAAGTTAAAGATATTTAAAAAATTTTTTTTTTTTTTTGAGCCAAAACCAAACTCTCTGATATAATTTGCAATTAGTTTTAATTATCTGTTAATTTTTTTAAAATATAAATAAAATAACTATTATTGCTTATCTGATTTATTTTTTGCTTTAATTAAAAATTTATGTTTGCAAAAAATGTATTTTTTAAATTATTAATAATAAGCAATATATAATTGATCTAAAATTAGTTAACATTTTTTTTAGTTTAAATAAACATTTGGGAAATTGCATGATTATTCTATAATAATATATTTAATATTAATAACAAAACCTTCAATAAAACGTTTAATAATAAAATCAATGTTAAATATATACAGTATTGATAAAACAATTTAAGTAATCGATTATTGATTGAAACTAGCAACAAAATCAATATTATTGCCTTATATGATATTATATAAACTGTAAATAAAAATCTATTTGTTTTGTCTTTCATTGAACACAAAATCAAAAGTATTTTATTCTTTAAGAAAATAATAATCAAATAATTGAAGAATTATGTCAAGTTCAAGAATTTTATTTAACAATATATTCCGCAAACAATTCTTTAAGTGTTTAACTCTTTTAAGTGTTTTATTGATTCAGACATTAAAACTACAATAAATTAATATTTTGATTTAACTGTTATTCAATTAGTATTTAAATGAAAAGTTCAAAATTTTCAGATTTAGTTCTTTCGTAAAATACTTTTACTTTAACCTATAGTTTGTTAAACTTTAAAAATAAGATTTTTTAGATTAAGACTAATTTTAGTTTTACTTTTCAAAAGTGGAATAAATGAAAGCAAAAATAGTTCTCATAGTTATTGCAAATAAGTGAAGATTTGCCGATATGTGTCTACTGTAAAGATTAAGTTTTTTCAATTATAAAATAATTTATTTTTAATTTTAAACTAACACTAAAATCAAAATAACTTATATTTGGGCCCAAATAGGAACTACAGTTGTAATAACCACTCATTATCTGGAAGAGGCGAGCACAGCATCAAATGTGGCGTACATACAATCAGGTACACTTTTGGTACAAGCAAGTCCTATGGAATTGTTGGCCAAATGCAATTGCCGAACACTCGAAGAAGCATTTCTGCAAATTTCGATTCATAAGAAAAACAATCCAATTGTCGAATCAATTGAAACCCCGAAACCTCAAATGTCTGAACAGAATAGCTTTAAAAACAATTTGTGCACAAATCGCAAAAAACTGATTGATTTCAAACACATTAGAGCTCTTCTATGGAAAAGTCAAATACGAATCGCTAGAAACCCAATAATTCTAATTATGTTACTTCTATTGCCGGTAATTCAAATAACTTTGTTCTGTCTTTGCACTGGCAGTCGACCCGAAAACATACCGATCGCTATACACGAACCGGATTTGGACAACAATTTGTCGCATCTGTTCTTAGAACATATCGATAGAAAAATGATTCGCGAAGACTATTATAAGGATAAGGATATGGCGATTGAATCCGTTCGGAATGGAAAGTCGTTTTATGCCATTTTATTTTCAAAGAACTTTAGCGATATCTTTGAAGATAGAGTTCACAACCCGTATGTGTTGACAGACGAAGAGCTAAAGGACAGTAGCATTAAACTGTACGCAGATATGACGAACTCCGCAGTCAGCCCTTTCGTTCATCACTCGCTTCTCGAGAGTTCGCAAAAGTTTTTGCAAAACTATATCCAATCTCTCGGCTATAATCCGGGCGCTTATGCTATACCCTTTAAAGTGGAACAACCAATCTATGGCCGAATAAATTCATCGGTATATGAGTTCACAGCGCCCGGAGTTATAATGGCGACGATTAACGTGACGACTGTGTTATTCGCATCTCTTCTTATTGTTATAGAGAGAAAGGACGGGCATCTGGACAGAGCTCTCGTTAGTCTCAACTTAATTTTGGTTTAGTCTGATTATAATTATCAATAATATGATTATATTTGTGGGCACAGGTAGTTGGTGTGAATTCTGCCGAAATCCTGATCGCACACATAGTTATGATGTCTTTATGCGTATTGGCCAAATCGATTCTTATAATGATATTCTCGTTTGTTTTGTTTGATATACCACTGAGAGGCTCGGCTTTGGACGCTGGCATTATCATTATATTACAGGGCTTACAGGGCATGAGCTTTGGTCTCTTCATATCAATAATCAGTTCTGATGAAGCAATAGCTTTAGTGAGTCATTAATTCAATTTTTTAATTAATTTCGATTCAATTAGTTTTTCCAATTGAGCAAAATATAGAAAAATTCAATGTCTCGTTTTGTAAGGAAAGGTATTTGTGACGGAAAATACCAATTTTATCATTTTCTGAAATCAATTTTAGTTTAAAAATACTACTATATAACCAATTAATAATCAATGATTATATTATATAAACTAAAGTCATGTCTTATTATTAAATAAATGGATTAATTGACTGTTTTTCAGACATAGAGTTAAAAATCAAGTAATTAATAGAAAAAATAATTCATTATTGACTTAAAAATTTTTTGAGGATAATAATCAAACTTTATTGAAACTTCAAAATAAGTTAAAATTTAATATTTTATTTCAATAAAAATTAGAAAAAATAAGTTTAAATTATTCTAATTGTCATTGAAGTACAATGTACAATTAAAAATTTTAATAAATCTAATCGATAGACAAGTTTTAATCAGTTTAATCTCAAAGTTGTTTAGTCAGCCCAAGGATTATACGATATTTATTATATATTTTCTCAATCCTATCAATCCGATCAAATAATTAATTTATTTTGAGTTTAGAAAACTTTTAAAATATTTATTCCTCTATTGAAACTTTTTAGTTTTAAAATTTTATTTAATGTATCATGTAGAATATTTTAATAATTTATCGTAATTTTATTTAAATTTATTATTTTAATTAATCTGATTTTGTTTTATAACTATTGTAAAGTTATTTCACACACGACCTCAAACTCAATCAGATCTACATTAATAATAAGACTTTAATTAACAAAACAAAATAACTCAATACAAGAATTTAATGAACATATTTGTCATTTATTACTCTAATTCAGATAATGGTATTCAGTATAGTATTCCCGATGTGGTTCTTCTGTGCCGTGTTTTGGCCAATCGAAGCGATTCCCCAATACTTTCAACCGATCACATACTCGGCGCCACTCACTCTCCCGATAGAGGCCTTGAGGTGTGTTCTACTCAGGGGTTGGACTATATTTGACGATCAGGTGATTTACGGATGTCTAACCAGTTTAGGATATATTTTAGTTGTACTTTTCTTCTCATTTATACTGTTCAAGAAAAGCACTCATTAATTATTTTTATATCATTTATATTTTATCCAAATATTTGATTGCATTCCTATTTGTATTCAATAAATTATTCTTTTATTTATTAAATTTTTTAAAACATTTTATTTAATAAAATAAAACGTTTTTATATTTGAAAAAATTATTATTGGTATAAATTTTTTATTATTTTAAAATGCCAGTTATAGTCAAGTAATTGAGTAATTTGAGTTAAATAATCCAATTAATCAAAACTTTATATGTTTTTTTACAAATTAGATTTTTAAATAGTACATCAACAAATTAAAAAAATAAAGTTGTTAATTAAATTTGTTTTATTAAAAAATTAACTAAAAGTTTTACACTAAGTATAAATTTAGAATTTTTTGTAATTAGTTCTAATTTAATAAGTTATATCTTAATTGAATTCCCAACATAATAATTTTTTTAAATATATTTTATTGTTGTTTACAATTAAATCTTGTTTTAAAAATGGCTAGACAAAATTTATATTATTTAATGCTTATTTTTTTTATAAAAGAAAATTTAAAATGTCAAGTTAAATTTATATTGTTTTTAATAATTAAAGTAACTGATGACTAAACAAATAAGTTTACTGCACTTTACAACTTGTTTTACATTTGACTATAATCTGTAATAATCTGTAATTGAGTTATGATTAGAAAACAGATTATTTGTAAAATAAATTTATATGAAGTTATTTATTAATATGACTTATTTATATATAACTTCTAAAAAGGTTCTCTTTTTATGATTTTATTTACTATTTTATTCCTTTAATAACTTTCTTATCCGAGTCAACCAAAATATTCTTAAAATCCAATAATAGACTACTAATTAATTTTTTGTTTGTTGAAAAAGAATCGAATTTTCTTTAACTTTCGGTTAAATCTCTTTTAAGCAAAAAATGATAAATATTATTGTGCTATAAAATAATGATTAAAGCAGTAAATACAATTAGATTTAAATTACGGATTGATTTGGTGATTAGTACAGCGGTCGGATATGGAAATTGATGTATAACTTAAACAAAATTATTTTAACAATAAAATAAATAATTATTTACTATAAATGTTTAATAAAGTTTCTGCTTATATAATTTAGTTTAGGATTTATAGCGTTTATGAATTAGTTGCAAAGTTTTATTGGTTTGTACTTAAATATGTTATATTGTATTAGTTAGTAGTTTAGCAATGTTTGAAGTTTATACATAATTTTTATTTAATTTTAATTTACAATTAATTTTTTTTAACATGCAATATATATCTAATTTTATAATTTTTAAAAATTACAATTTTTATAAGCAATATGTAAATTAATAAAATAAAAATATTTAATAAATATTTATAAATATTTTTTAATACTGTTGAAATAGTGTTATGTTGAATATTGTCAGTATTATATGACACATAAATCAATCATTGACTTTAATCTAATTTTGACATGTTTATCATTTTTCTTTTCGTTTTTAGTGATGCTAATAATAAAATAAATTTTGATTAAATAAACTTAAATCAAATTAATAATATATTGCAGTTTTAGCAGAAAAATATAAAATATAATCTGACTTGTTTTGTTAATCCTGCTATTGTCAAAGTATCAAGACTGCATTAAAGATACAATTAAGTAAATACAAGTAGTTGATTTTTATTTAATATAATGATATTTTGTTTATATTTGTCTAAAATTAGTTTTAGCATTGTCATAAAAATTTTAATTTTAAAACTTAACATTATTTAAGTATTATTTCAACTGAAACATTGTGTTTTATTTTTATCAAAAATTAAAACTAAAAAATGTATTAGTTTGTTTTAATTTCATTACCTGTATTTCAAAATAAATTTTGTTTTTTATATATTAACTCTATTTTTTGCAAAACAATATAAACTTGATATAACGGCACCGCTATATCTATTAATAATTTTATTTTATAATTATATAAAAACTAAATTAAATATTAATTTATTAAAAACAAATTTCAATCGATATAATATAGTTGAACATTCAGTTAGTAATAATAAGAATGACTTTAATTTCAACGAGTCTTTCGGTTCAATTGATAACAATATCAATAATTACACTTCAAAGACAATTAAATCATTTGAATATAAGTTCGAGAAAAACATGGCATCAAAGCTATGATTACATAGTAGTCGGGGCTGGAAGTGCCGGTTCAGTAGTGGCCGCACGACTGTCCGAGAATCCAAATGTAAATGTATTGGTGTTAGAGGCCGGCGGACCTCAAACGGCAATGACTGATATGCCGGCCAATTATTTTTCAATTACTGGTAATCCAGAGTTTGATTGGAATTACCCGATTGTTGACCAACCAAACATAGCCCGGGCCAACACCCAACCCGTCCACATGTCTGTGGGCAAAGTATTGGGCGGTTCATCCACTTTGAGTAAGTGATGAAGTGATGTCTTGAGAACTAATTTTGTATTAGTTTTGAGTATTGTTTGACTCAAAGGTGGAATGGTTTACAACAGAGGAAATCGCCGTCAGTTCGATGAATGGCAGTCAAAGTATGGCTGTTTTGGTTGGAATTACGATCATATTCTCAAATACTTTTTGCGATCGGAAAACAATTTAGATTTGAATTATTTGAGTCAAAACTCCAGATTTCACAACCAATCCGGTCCTCTCTCTGTCTCTTCTGATTGGAATCATTTAAACGTTTTGCCGATATTTAAGGCTTTTATCGAAACCGCAGTCATCGCCGGCTATCCCACTATAGATGTGAACGGTTTGAGACAATTCTGTTTTGATTTTACATTCATTTCGGAATTTAATATAAAAATAACAAAAATTTTTAACTTTGACAACAGGTCCAACACAATTGGGGTCGACTCTGTTCCAGCACACAATTAAAGACGGCATAAAAGTAACCACTTCTGGCGCTTATCTAATGCCGAATCGCAACCGAAATAACTTACATATCATTACTCGAGCTATGGTTTCGAGAATACAATTAAACGGAAATCATGTCAGAGGCGTTACATTTGTTAGGAATGGCGTTGAATATAGCGTTGAGGCCAGACGTGAAGTCATATTATCTGCCGGTTTGTCTCAATTCAATTGTATACTTAAGTCTCAAATTGACTACAAATCCATATCCACTTCAATCTGGTTCAGGCAGTATAAGTTCGGCTCAGTTACTAATGTTGTCTGGTATTGGACCGGAAGAGCACTTGAATAGTCTGAACATAAGAGTCGTGTCTAACCGACCGGTCGGTAACAACTTTCACGATCACACGTCTGTTGTTCTATACTTTGATGTCTTAAACCAAACCGAATCATATGATTGGGTCGAACTAACCGTTCAGAATATGCATGATTTCTATGTGGACTCAACCGGTCCTCTCACTATGTTTCCAAATGCGGCCACATATCAGGTGACAGCTGTTAATGAACAGAAGGATTGGCCGGACATTATGACCGAAATGACCAGAAGTAACAATTTGTGGCATAATTTGTCGGATATTGTTAGACAATATGGATCTCATATTAGCGAATGGGAAGACTATTGGAGACCATATGTCGGTAATGTTTACAAAAGTTTTGATTTTTAATTTCTATTTTTAAATTAAAAAACATACCAAAAGGTCGGAGACTTATAATGATGTATAACCAGATGGTTAGACCTCGAGGTCGCGGCACAGTTAGACTCGCATCGACAGATCCAATGGCTAAGCCTATAGTCGATCCAAACTATTTGGGCGATCCCTATGATGTCGAGTCTATAGTGAATGGCATTAAAAATATGATAACTCATATATCAACTGTCGGGCCGTTTGCCAGAGCGACCAAACGTATTGAGACTACAGTACCCGGTTGTATGAAGTGTGCCAACGATCCAAATTGCGATTCTTATCTTAGATGTTTAGTCAGACAAATTGCTCAACCTGTTTATAGACAGGGTTTGTAATAATCATTTATTTCTATTATTAAAATTAATTATCAATTTTAAAGTCGGAACCTGTCGTTGTGGCGGTGCCGGTGACCCGAATGCCGTTGTCGACGAAAGACTGCGAGTGGTTGGTGTGGTGGGTGTCCGAGTGGTTGACTCATCTATTATGCCTCAAGTGGTGAATAGCAACCATTTGGCCGCAACTGTTATGATCGCCGAATATGGCTCTCAAATGATTAGAGAAGACATGAATTAATTGATTTTTTATTTAATTTTATTATTTAATCTTACATGCTAATTTATTTACAGATATATTCATTTTAAAAATTCATTTTACAATTTAGACATGGAAGTTAAATTAATAAAAATGATTATTTTATAATTTTGTATTTATTCTGGTTTTTTATTTACCGTAAATTAAAAGTATAAAAGTTTACGAGTTTAAAAATTTTAAATTAATCTTAATTTAATAAAATTTAATTAAAAAATATAACAAGTAAACTTTAAAAACTTAAACTTCTTCAATTTGCAAATTTAAAATATAATTTCTGTTTAAAACTTTTAAGATTTAATTATTATTACAAAATGTATTTAATATTACAAATTAATTAAATTTTATATTTATATTTTTTATACAATAAAATAAATTAGAATAAATTAAAATGCATAAAAATTTACTTTGTCACTAAAGTGTTACATGTACATTAATATTTTTTTCAATTTGTAATTGTACTATTTTTAATAGGCTTATCTAATCAAACTTATTAATTTGAGTTCAGATTTAGTTAATTTAAAAATTAGATAAATGACTGTTTTGACAGCTTGAAAACTGTCTTTTTTTATCCTTCCCTTGGGCATATTTTGACAATATTTGTCATTGCAAGCTGTCATCTAATTTTCGCAAATCTGATTAAGTTGGCACACTTGTTTTATGTTATTAACTTAATTTTTTATGTCATAATTGACTCATAAACATTAAAATAATCAAATATCAATTAAAGTCTAATTGTTATCTAAATTATAATTTATTAATTTATTTTTAACTAATTTAAATAATTATGTCAAATTTTCCCTGTTACTAATTATTATAAGTTATAACCAATGTGTTATCCAATTTTATGGTTTATTTTAAATCTTAAATTATTTGTTTTTAAACTTAATAAATGTTTTATTAAATTTTGTTTAAATACTTGCATTTATTAAACACAAATAATACAAATATTTAATTATTAAAGATCTAATCAAATGATGAAACTGTAACAGAAATTTAAAGTTTTTAATAACTTTTAGTTTTAAAATATATTTTAAAGGAAATAACTTTATTTTTAGAGAAAAAACATTTTAAGAGCATATAATCTAAGAATTTAAAAATAAAATTAACTTAAATTTAAATGCTTTTTACAGTTAAGTCAAACAAAATATAAGTTTTTCTGATTTTAAAAGAAATCATTTGATAAAACATGTTTTGAGGCGACGCTCAAAGAGGTTTTCGATTAAAATATTCTGCGTTTGTGTTTCAAAAATATTCTTTTTAAATCAAATAAATTCCAACTTATCACTCACAAATCGTAAAGATGTTACTATACTCTCATTTTCTGCATTGGATATCCGGTAAAATTTATTATTTGATAAGAATCTTATAGTCTTTTCTAATAGCGACCAGTTTTGAACACAACCAACAACTCAGCGCTTCTTTTGGTATCTTATTTTGTATATAAATAGTAGAACACACAAGTTAGTTTTCATTTAAATTAAACAAGAATAAAGTTTCGTCTGAAACACAATTTGAGTAAAAATTTGTTTTATTTGTTTATTATTTAATTTTTGAAAATGTTTAAAGTAAGTGAAGATTTAGTGTATATTAACTAAATTTGATTTAAATAAAATTTTATTAATATTATTTTGAATATAAACATAAAGTATATAAAAATATATTATATACTTATAATATAATTTAACTTTAAATAATCAAAAATGTAACAATCATATTTTTGTATATAAATAGGTATTGTCACTCTGCTTTGTAGCGACATTAGTAAATGCTGGCGAATACCATAATACGGGCGCTGTTGGCAGTTTTGGAGGCTCTGGGTTTGGTTTGGGATCTGGGTTTAGCTCAGGTTTAAGCTCTGGCCTCAACTCTGGACTATCAAGCGGTGCCTTATTAGGAAACGGGTTATCGTCCAGTGGAGTCGTAGGCTTGTCATTAGGCGGTGGTTTAGGAACCGGACTATCTTCTGGCTTTTCAGCTCCTGGACCCTTAACAGCAGCCATTCAATCGCACCGGACCTTTGAAGTTCGACCTTTAAATTTACCGCAAGAATCGGCAGTTCCACAAATTATCGAAGTAGAGCCGAGTGAACAACCCGTTCAGGTTATCTTCCGATCTATCTCTAGCCCAGTGCTCGTCCAACAAATCCATACTCCGGGCACTCCCGGACAGGTCGAGGCCACACAATCTCAAGATGAACCGCATCGGGTGCTCCACGAAGTGCTCAGACCTGTTATTCAAGAAGTACGTGAAGTCATTCAGCCCTACCGTCGAGTTGTCCAAGAGGTCAGACCGGTTCTCGAGGAAGTGCACACTGTTGTGGCCAAAGGTCACCGCAATCAACATTCTTCGGCCTCTCTTGGAAACGGAAGAGCAGTTTTGAATTCAAAGCACTCTTTTGGCGGTTACGGCGCTTCTGGTTATGGAAAAGCAGCCAAAGCTGCAAAAGCAGCCAAAGCCGCCAAAGCCGCCCGGGCCTAGTGGCCTGGCAGAGGATTTTACAAGATTTAATGGTTTTGTTAACTAACTTTGATTACATTTCTATAAATAATCTGTAAATATAAACAAATATATAAATAATATAAAAGATTATTTGTTAATAAATTATTATAATTGAAAATTTTAATTGTTCTCAAATATATTTGCAATACATTTACAAGAATTTAATTAAAATAAAATTATATTAATATTAAAAAATAATTGAAAAAAAACATTAAATTTTTAGTATTAATTCCAATTTCAAAACAACGAAATTGATTTTTCCAGAAGCTAATTAAAATATAATATTGGTGAAATGCAAACCAATATAATTTAAGATCAAGTATTTAAAAAGTTTTAGATAATTATTTTTTTTAAATATTAATTAAAATTAAACTTAACTTTAAAATTTAACAATAAACAACTTAATTTTAACTCAATGTTATTACTTAAAGGGGCAGATCAATAGACACTTATACGCAGTTAAATTTGCCATTGGTTGAGATCAATTTGGCTCAAGCTAGTTTCCTATTGGTTAATATGCAGTTGGCTCAGTGAGTGCTAGCACTAAAATGTGCTACAAGCTTAGAGGGAACATTTATTAATTTCGGGCAATTTTCATTAATTTGTTTATAATTAAAAATAAAAAATTTTAAAAGTTGTTTTTTAATAGCAGCAAAACACAATATTCAATTTACTGATTTCCTGTTTAATTCTTGCTTGTTTTTAATATTAAGTATTTTATTATTTGACCCAATAATGCATTAAATTAAATATATATATATACAGACAGTTTCAGAAATGTGTAGCCAAAATCGAGGTAGTAGAAATATCATCACTCCAGCGAAAAAAATTTTACAGCTAAAAAAATCCGCCATTAAAATTTAATTAACTAATGCTTTGCAATTTTAAATGTAAATTTAAAAATGTATATGCAATAATGATTATGTTAAACATTAAAGAAATGCTTTTTACATGTTAAATTAATAAAAAAAACGTGCAAAATAAATTAACAAAAAGTGCGCATTTTTGTACTACCTCGATTTTGGCTACACATTTTTAAAACTGTCTGTATATATATTTCTTGCAATAAATAAAAATATTTTCTCATTAATGTCTAAAATTATTTGTTTTTATTTGTTTCATATTAATTATTCATAAAAAACATACTATTTTCTGAATTTTTGATGCAGGTTCATTTATAAAGTTTAAATTGTTCTTAAATTAGGAATTGAGAAAGAATAAAAAAAAGCATCTTAATTTTAAAAATTGCAATTTATTCTTTCCGAGTTTTTGATTTAGAAAGAATTTTATCTAAAGAGATAAGAGAAAATATCTTAAATTTTTAATTAAAATTTTTAAAGAATTTTACAAGTTATATTTCTTCATTTTAGATTAAAGAATAAAAACAGAAAATTTATTTCAAAAATGTATTTTATTTACTAAATCAAATGTTTTTGAAATGTTTGTTTTGTTTTTAAAAACCTATTTATAGATAACTTAATTTATGCAATTAATTCATTTTTGTAATAATTAATTAATTAAAAATAAATAATGTATTATCTAAAAACATTGTAGTCCGACAACGTATCGGCAATTATAAACAAACCCAACAAAAATATGCAAAAAATAATATTATTTGTCACTTGCATTGATAAAATACCAATTTATAAATATATTATATATTTTTAAAATAATAATTTATCAAACCAATATTTAGTAAATCTAATAATTAAATAATATTTTATAGTACATACATACTTATTTTTACAATATAATTTAGCAATTTTAAAAGTAAAATCAAGCATTTATTATTTAAAGTGTGTAGGGTACATTAACTGAAAAAGCCATTTTGATCAAAACAACCAAATAACAAAATTGAATTTGTTAATATTAATTTTGTAAATTATAACAAAATGTAATATTAATCCAGATCTGGTTTAATTTTAATTAAGATTTATAAAAAAGCAACTATATCTTTTTTTAAATATTGTCAATCTAGTGCAATTGCTTGTTTAAAAATCAGTCTAATTTTCCTATTTATTTTATAAGAATCTATTTTCACCACACTAATCTTTTATTGATTACTTAAATTATTATTAGTTAAAATCAATTAAATTTTTTAAATATTTTAATGATGACAAATTAAATTCAAATTATTGACAATAAATTTGTTTATTTACAACCAAATTTTACATGTCTATAAAATTTTAATTTAAATTTTAAATTGCTTTATTTAAATATTTTTAAAAATATAAATACAGTAATTAAAAAATAATTAATAATTAAACTTATAATATGATACGAGTTTTAGCGAAAGAATTACATCTAAATATCTAAACCAAAGCGATTGTATCAAGAGATGTGTTGACAACATTTGAAACAAACGATACAAATCTATTGGTAAATCTTAATCTATCATTGAAAGACTTTGACGGATAAGGAAAAAAAATAAAGTTTTATATTAAGAAAAACGGAAATAAAATTTCAGTTAATTGAAACTAAAATAAATTAGATTCACATCAGTATTGAACAAATGTCTGTTAACTCTTACTCTCACTATACTCTCACTGTATATGTATTTGAGGTTATCTGAAGACTAATATAGAAACCCAATCACTATTCATCATCTCGTTTCTAACCAAAACTCTAAATTTTTTTTCCGTCTTCAGCACTAAATCAACTTTTTTTTAATCTCATAATTAAAACCGTAATAAAGTCAATACAAAACTTGTTTTTACTGCCGATCGAAATAGCAGTCCGGGAGCAGAGACTTAATAAATTCAATTAATTTTTTCATCTCTTGAGCTCTAATTGGCTTTTATGGACAATATTATGTTTAGTGACAGTGAGGCAACACTTCCGATACTAAATACACTTTTTCCTCAATATATCAAAAAAAAAATTTTATCAGTTGTTCTCTTTTTGTGAACATCTTTTTAGTATAAATTGACGACAAATAAGTGGATGTTTTCAGTCAACGACAAGCACTCAAGCAATTAAAGCACTAAAGCTTTTGATTTGAAATTTTTGTCTTTTAATTCATTTATTTATTTTCATATAATTCACAAAATGTTTAAAGTGAGTAAAGATTGAATGTAAAGCAAATTAGTGTTTAATTAATTAATATATATTTTTCAGCTTTTGGTCGTTTCCATTGCCATCACGTACTGTAGCGCCGGGTATCTGCACGGAGGAGCAGGTCTGGGCGGTGCGGGTCTGGGTCTGAGCGGAGGGCTGATAGGCAATGGAGGTGGATATGGAGGATATGGTTTGTCTTTGGGCGGAATTGGCGGTGGACTGTCTTCTGGACTAACAGGACTAGGAGGCGGTAATGCCCTGAGCGGTGATTTGGCTATCGCCGCCCCATTAGCTATTCACTCTCCCGGACCCCTTTCGGCTGCGATTCAATCGCACCGAACCTATGAAGTAATTCCGGTTAACCTACCGCAAGAACAGGCTATTCCTCAGATAATTGAAGTGGGGCCGAGCGAACAACCCGTTCAGGTTATCTTCAGATCCGTCTCGAGTCCAGTCCATGTACAGCAAATCCACACTCCCGGCGCTCCCGGACAGGTCGAGCAAACCCACTCTGAGGACGAACCCCATCGAGTGGTTCACGAAGTGCTCAGACCTGTCATCCAAGAAGTGCGAGAAGTGATCCAACCCTACAGACGGGTCACCCAAGAGGTCAGGCCTGTTCTCGAAGAAGTGCATACCGTAGTGGCCAAAGGCGAGCACAGACATAACGGTCTTGGTCTCGGGGGAGGTGTGGCTGTTGCACATGCACCTGCCATTGCCGCAGATGCCGGATCTCTTGGTTTAGATCTGGGTTCGGGCGGTTATTCCAGCGGTGGTGCCATTGGGTTGTCTGGAAATGGCTATAAATCTAAGGCCAAAAAAGCCGCATAAACTGAATTCATTCAATTACTCTACATTTAAATTGTGTTCATAATTAAGCTTTAATTAATTTAAGCTTTAATTTGTATAAATTGTGTTAATTGTTATTTAAACAAATCTGAATAAAATTCTATTTCAAATAAATTTATTTATTTTTATTTGTAATAAAGTAAGTAATGATTGGATAATGACTTAAATTCTGGCAATAAATAGACAAAGAGTTTAATTGCTATCAAAACTAATTAATAATATTTTAGTTTAATGACTGTAAAAATTGTTTTTTAAACTTAATCTAGTACAATAAACAATTGCAGTAATACAAAAATATTAGATATTTATGCAAAAGTTATAATCTAATCTAAGCATTCTATTTTTTATAATTTATAACAGATTAATATTTTAAAAATAATTTGGCTGTAACTAATAAAAATTTATCAAATTATCAGAGTAAAAAAATTAAAAAATGCTTTTTATAAATTTATTATTTATTAATATTATCAAAATAAATTTAGAAGACTCAAATAAAATAATTTATTTGTAAAATTTTTACAATACAAAACAAATTTATATTTAAATATATTTTAAAATTTTTAAACTAAAATAGATCAAGCAAAATTAACAAATTGAATAGTCAGTAAGTAATAGCAACAAGATACAAAAGACGTATCAACGGTATTTTTATATTGCAAGAGTAGACTATGTGTAAACACTAATGTGATTGCCGACTATTTTTGTTAAATGTCAATTTTTTTAATTTTATTTTATTTAATTATATCTTATATCTTAAATTAATTATAAGTTTTAAAATTTTAATTTTAGAGTAATTATAATATTAAAATTTAAACAAAATAAAAACAATTGGCAAAACAATTATAATTTTCAGTAATTGCACTAACTAAATTACTTAAATTATGTTACTGCAATTTAAAAATTACGTAAATTAGGTTTGGATATAATATTAATATTTTAAATTTTGAAAATATATAATAAGTATAAAATTAAAATTTTTTATTTAAAAACAACTATATTTAGTTGTATCTTTAACTAATCTTATTAATTAAATTTAAAAATAATTTGGAATATAATAAAATAAATAAAATGTTTGAGAATTAGAAATTTTGAGTTTATGAAAAATGGAATCATAGCAACTAAACTTAACTAAATTTATTATATATTTAATATTAATTTTATATTTTATTTTCAATAAATCTTTTCATAGAATTACCGATAAATTCAATATTACTCAATTAATGAAATATTTTAATTTATATCATTTAATGACAAAATTGTTCAAATTTAAAATTTATCCGCAATAAGTATGAGTTAAATTAGAAATAATCTGATAATTATGGATTAATTTATCAATTTAAAATTATTACTAAAGTATTAGCATGATTAATCTTAGTTTAATAATTAATTTTATCTTAAATTAATTTTTTAAACTAAATCA
>JAQFXP010002170.1:0-16079 GCA_034693685.1 Belba bartosi
AGTTAACTTGACACATGCCTCAGAGTATTCTTTCCATTTAGTACGCGGTGTTTAACTAGATAAAATTATAAAAACGGGCATTACTGTCATAAGGTTTTATTATAGTTAAAATAATTAAAAAATAAATAAAAATATTTTGTAATCTTTCGCCAACTCCTTTACCAATCTTTAACAAAGAAGATTCTTTCCCCAAAAATGTCATGACAACTATTTTTCTTTCGCGTCTCTATGTTTGTATTAGCATATTATATTTTTATAACAAATAAATCATATTGTGTTAAAAAAATTGCAATAAAATTTTTAAATAAAAACTATCAATGTGGTTGGTTTTATGTTTTTAAAATTTTGTTTTAATCATTTTGATAAACTCTTTTAAATAAAATTAAATTGAATTTAAAAAAATTTAAATAATATTAAAAAGTTCTCAACTAATGTTTATATTGATAGTTAAAAATCAAATGTATTAAAAACGACTATTAATAATAACTTTGTTTTGTAAAAAGCATTTAAACAGATAAATCAATGAACTACCTGTTGAGTGGATTTTTATTTTAATTAGATAAGGATTTTATGAGATAATGTCAAGTTTACAATAGTCTTAGTGATATATCACTTTTTGTTAACTAGCTACATAAAACGCAATAATAGAATAGTATAAATATTTAATGATTTTATAATATAAGGAAAAGATTTTTGAAAAATTAAAATCAAATACAGTATACATATACAGTATCAGGGATTTATAAGTAGGAGATCGTCCAAAAATCCTCTGATTTTAAAGATTTACATGTACACTTTAGCATTTGATGCTCACAAGTTCTTGCAAATTTCTTTAGGTTTTTGAACTAAAATTAGACAATTTTCCCTAAATTTAGTTTTAATTCAATTAAATTAACTAATTTTACTTTAAATCCGGTTTATATTTATTTATTTATATACAATAATAAACTTAGCTCTTTTTGAGATATTCAGATTTTAAAAAATACAAACTATTGAATATTTATATAAATTAAATAAAATATGTATTGTTATAATTTACACTTTGCTTTATAATTTGTGATTATTTAAATGTTTTCTAATTCTGATTGGATACATGAAGGAGGCGAAAGGGGAAAAGCATGAGATGCAAACACTGCGTATCGTATATAAGTTAACTGTCAAACTGAATTGTTGGAGGAAATGTGTATAAATCAGGGTTAAACAAAATCGGCTAAGTTAAAGGGTATTACTAAGATGTAAAAGGCCAAATATTTTACTAATTTTACACAATTGATCTTATTTATAACAAAATTTATTAATTTTTTATATTAATTTAACAATATTTATTTAATTTTAATTAAATACTTAAAAAAATTACGTTTTATTTCTTAACGCTGGGTTTAAGAAATATTTTCAAAATTCTTAAACTAAGTGAGAGAACTGTTAGACCTGACCTTATACTTTAGAGTCACATCTTAACATTAGACTTTATAGTTTTTTTTAATTAGACCTGACCTTAAAGATTTGCTTGAGATTGACCAAATCTTGTTTTAAATAAAATATTAACCTGAGCTTATCGAACATATAATTTATATTATTATTAATACATTAGACTTAGGTTTTCATTATGAAGACTTTTTATGCTTAATTACAAACCGTAAATATTTAAACATTAAATTCAATTTTTGATTAGTTTACATATAGTAAATTCTATTGTTTACCAAATAAATTATTATTTTTGATTTAAATATTTTAATTTTATATTTATTTTTAAGTTTTTTAATAAAAGAAAACTTAATTTAATTTTTAATAATAAATTAGCTAATCAAAAATTAAATTTAATGTTTAAATATTTTGTTGTAATATTTACGTTTTTTTATTTGAGCATAAAAAGTCTTCATAATGAAAACCTAAGTTTTATATAATATATATACATTTAATTAAAAATATTATATTTATAAGTTGTATTAAAATTTTTAAATCAGTTATTTAATTTAAATGGAAAACATGTGAAAATAATTAAAATCTTTTCAAAATGCTTTAATTTGATTTGTTTTAGGAATGTTTTGAATAAAACAATTATCAGTTTGATTCAAATAATTGCCATAAATTCAATCAATTTGTCGCTTAAACTCTTTCAACTCTTAATAGGAAATCTAAAAATAAGCAAAAGTAGCAGAAGTTTTGATTCAAATTAACTGAGTGTGCGCTTCATTTGCGGTTAGGTCAGGGCCGGAGAGGACAATACGCTGAAAAGCCTTGATTTCTTGATCGGCTTATTATAATAGTAATTGAAACGATTAGAGCAAATGCTTAAATGCGCTACTCTTTGCGGTTGACTCTACTATATATCGATATTTAGTTTTGATCGTATTATCAATGACCAACTCATAGTTTTGAAATCAGCAATCATGTTTTTAAAAAAATAATTGGAAATTATATCTTTTTTATTGCAATAATTTAATAAAAATAATTTTATTTTCAATATAACTTAATTATCAATATAATAAACGATATAATTGAATAATTGTAGGCATTTTCTCATGGTTAGCCAAAGTCAGTTGAGTTAAAAGTCAGAATGGTGGATTTTTTCAAAACTTAAGAGATATAGAAATGAGTAAAGTGGTGGACATTTTTTTTCTCTATTAATTAAGTAATTTAACTGAATTTCGGCAAAATTTATTAAAAACGCCAAAAATTTGCCAGTTGCCTTTGGGCGCAGACGAAACAGGAGTACCTATTTTCTGGTTTGAAACTCAATTAATGGAGGGGTTATTTTGTCTATACCTGTATGGCTGACTGCATTTTTACTAAATAATTTTAAATTTTTATTAAATTTTTAAAATCAACAAAATATAATTCTCAAGTAATCCGATTTAAATGTAGGCCTGAGATGGAAATTTCTGAGCTCGCAAGTTTATTATTAAAGACTTTGATAATTAACAGATAAAAGATTTGGCCTAGAACATGTTTTCATAATAATAAATTTACAATAATTTTTACATTTACGTACTATGTATGGCTTTTAACTGTTTAGTAGATCTAATACTAAACAAAACAATACTGAATAAAATATATGCAAAAATTTTTAATAATTTTAATTTCATTTAGGGTTGTTTAATTTTTGTTACTTAGAGTTAGCGTTTTAAGAAATGTAAATTTACGTAAATTGACCAACTCATTTATAAATTACGTAAATTTACATTTAAGGAATCAATAATAATAAAAATTATGAAACGGATATAAAAAAAATTTTAATATCAAGACATTCAAAAATTCATTCAAGTGATCGAATAGTGAAAAAGTAAATAAATTAGTCTAAATTCAGTCATATTTTAAGCCTAAGAATTTAAAAATAAAGAATATTCTGATTCTAATAGTAATTATTCTAGTGATTATAATAGCGATAATAATATTGTAGGTAATTATTTAATAATTAATTCAATTTTTATTGTAATTTATTTTATCTACCGTATAAAGCATTGTAAGACAAAATTAATAAAATTTATAATTTACGGCAAAATGTAAATTTACGTTACTTTACGTAAAATTACCCGTAAATTTACGCGGATTTATAATTTACGGTAAATTAAAACCCCTACTTAGAGTTAACTTTAGCTGGTTAATCTCTAATATATACAAAGTATCTAAATTTTGCCAATAAATTTTGAAATTCCCATCTCAGGTGTTGCAAAGATGAGAACTTTGGTAAAGTTAAGAATTTTTAAATATTTAAAGTGTATAACAAATGTTTTTGTTGTTAAAAGAAATTGAAACACAATTTTAAAATACATATATTTAATAAAGAACCTATAAGTAGTCCTGTTAAAAAGTGATTCGCGTATCACTATATGCAAACGTTGTTTGTAATCTTTCAAATACCACGTGTTTTGACTAAGTGTTTGAAATTATTATTTTATTCAAAACATCTATGTCTTATAAATAGGAATAAAAAAGTTTATATATTCATTAATTTATTCGAGTCTTAGTTGCGATATGTTTTAAAGTAAAATATTCGACTTAAAAATATTTGACATTAGTATTTTTGACATTAGTATATTTGATATTTTCTTAATTATTTTTTAAATATTTTGGTTTTGTATCAATTTATGTTTTCGTGTTTCTATAATTTTTGCTATACTACTTCAAAACAAATATAAAAACAATATTTATTTTCACTATACTTATAAGCGATTATAAGCGATAAGTTAATAATTTAAATAAAAGGCATTCAAAATATAGATATGAATGCAATTATTTGTATCAAATCAAACGAGTGTATTTTAGTTGTGCTTTCTCCCTGGCTAATTTTTTCAAAATCTATTGTAATGAATTTGTATTTTATAGAATTGATTTTAAAAAATACAAAATGTTTTGCTTTGGCGTTAAAATTAAATATTATTTTACTTTAAAGCTTACATATTATTTTCATTTGGTTTTATAAGTTAATTAACAAAAACTGATTAAATTAAGTGAAAATTGGTATTGAAATGTAAATAGAATATTATAAGAATCGTATAATAAGATACATAATAATAATAAAATTATCAAATCAGTCAAAGCAAAAAGTGATATTCTAAATATTGTATATAATCTAGTATAATTAACATATTGTATTATTTACTATTTGCATAACAAGTCAAATGATTGCTATCTTAAGTTATCTACAAGATTTGCAATCTAGTTAAATTTTACATAATTTATTTTTAAAAATTTTGTATTGAAATATTTTATCTTTGGATAAATATATTATTTTGTTAAATTGTAGCTTTATAACTGTATTATCATTTTAAAAAATATCTCATTAGACTTACTATAAAACAGAGATTAAGAAGGTCGGCCGATCCAGGTGCTAAATCCGGTTTAAATCGAGTTAAGTTAGGTAAAATTAATTTAATTTAATTTAAATTTGGTTGAAATCCAATTAAATCAAGGCAAAAATGACAAAAAATTGGATGACATTTTACACTAATTTATACTCTCTGTGGTCTAAAACAAATCTGTCATTTTACACCAACCAACATCTACCCTGACTCAGTCGACCTTGGCTAACCCTGCTAAATATACATGATTAGTTTTATTTGTTTTAAATTATTTTAAAAATTCGTTAGCACTGAAGAATTCTTAATTGTTAATATTTATTTTGAAATAATTAATAGGTTATAACTTATAAGTTTTAATTAATTTTTAAACAGAAATAATACTAAAATTACAAATTCATCTTGACAAAATTAATGTTTTAGATATACCGATCTTTTATTATTGCAATCTGTAATTGAAAATCTGTTTGACTTACAAGCTTTCATTTTCAGAGGTCACACCAGAATATTTTAAAATTTAATTTTAAAACAGGGATTGAGAAGGTCGGCCAATCCAGGGGGGATCAGAAGAGGGATTTTTCCAAAAACGCTCAAAAAACCTATATATTTGTGATGAAATTTTATCTAATTTAACTGGATTTAAACTAAATTTATTTAATTTAACTGAATTTAAACTAAATTTATTTAATTTAACTGGATTTAAACCGGATTTAGCACCAATTTAGGAAAAATTTCCTAATTTTTGGCAAAAAACCCCAAAAAATTTGCCGCCGGCAAAACCTTTAGGGGGGATACCTTTCCTCGGACCAAATGCTAGGGGGGGGGATAAATGCCAATTTTCAAAATCAGGGGGGATTTTTGGCTGATTTAAAAATACCTGTTTTAAACAAAAGTACATTATATATGATGTAACAAAATTAATTTAGATTTTGCTAAATATTACTTAATTAATTTAAACTAAATTAATTAAAATATTTATATGCTTTCTATATGTGCTTCTTCTCAATATGTGCATGTTGCTTCTCTATATGTATATTCTTCTTCTCTATGTATGCATGTATATATTTTTGTACGGCACATGGAGAATAAACATGCACACATAATAGAACATATTTAAAAAGTTAATAAAATGTTTTAATTAATTTGTTTTAAATAAACAAAGTAAAATTTAGCAAAAACTAAATTAATTTTTTACATCATATATAATCAGTAGTCGTGGTTTTCGACCCAAAATAGCAATATCATCCCAATTAAACCCCCAGCACAAACTTAACTTAAATCAAATCATAGTTTTTAAACTTTAACTTGATAATTATATGCTCAATATTATAATCTTTAAACTTTGAAATATGAATCAAATTGAGTTAAGATATTAAAAAATTTTATTTTATGTTTTGGGTCGAAAACCAAAACTACTGTATATAATGCACTTTTGTTTAAAATTAATCTTGAGAATATTCTGGTGTGACCTCTGAAAATGAAAGCTCGTTAGTTTAAATTTTTAATTTAATCTATTTTACTTATTAACAATTATTGTTTAAAATTAATTATGTAAAATAATTATTGCTAAAATTTGCTTAACTATTAATTTTTTAAAATTTTATATTTATATAAAACATAAAATTGATATAAACTTAAATATTAATATAAGTTAAAATCGCAATCAAATATGACTTTAATTAACAAAATAATTTTAAAAAGGAAAAAATAAACACTTTTTAAATAAGCAATCATTAAAAATACAATTCAACTATTAATATTAAATTTCAATAAAATTTAGGTAAACGAATTTAGTAAATTGATTATTTATTATATTTAATCAACTCAATTGCCGATATAATTTAACTTAATGTTAACAGATTAAATTAATCTTAAACTTTAAAAAAATAAAAATACGAAAAATAATTCTATGAGCGAGTACGAGATCTTGTTAAATGTATTAATAAATAAAGATTTAATAAATATTTGTTAAATATTCAAGTTAATTTTTAGTTATTTGTAATATTATAATTATTAATTATATTTAAAAATAATTTTCGAATAATATATACATAAAATAAAACAAATATTAAAAAATAATAAAAATGCAGTCCACCTATAATTTTTTTGAAATGATGACAAACAGGGTTTGAGTTGAGATTTATTTGCGAATAAAATTAATTATTCGGGGAATTCGTGAAAAGCCTTCAGATTCAATGACACGACTTTTCCGCTTTGAATAAACTTAAATAAGAATTGTTTTTACTTTAAGAATGTGTTTAACAATTTAAATTCAATAAAAAGTAACTTAATAATTTAAATCCTTTTATTTTTGTTATTACAATTAAATAAAACCAATTATACTATATTTAAATTGTATTAAACTATTTTTGGCATTATTTTTTTAACATGAAATTAAATATATTGTCAAAATGTCTTTAATTAGCAATTACTTTTAAGAATTATTGAGTTTTTAAATTTGAACACTACATTTTATTATTACAATTAGGTAAAATATTTTTACAATTTTATTTTGAAAAATGAAAAATTAAAAAGTACAATTATATTAATTAGATTTCAAACAAAAACAAATTAATATTAATTTTATTAATAAAACAATTTTTTAAAGATTAACTTAGTTTAATTTTATAATTTGTCTTATCAAATTTAAACAAAATTAAATTAATTTTTTTTAACTTAAAAAAATTTTTTTTGTTGAATTATTTTTGAAAACTTAATATTTTAGATATATTTAATAAGTAAATACCAGTGTTACTTTTAAAATTAATGTTACTGTTAAAATTATTTTGGTTAAAAATTCCATAACCTATGTGTAAATAAATAAGTTTTTAACAGTCAATTGATTTCAAATTATATAATCGACAAAATTGTTGTCATTTAGATCAACAAATATATCATACAATCGTTCAATCGTTGTTCGGCTCATTTATCTACGCCTTAAAGCTTTGATTAACTCTTTCTGAGTTGAAAAACTCAATTAAATCTCATTTTTGTTTGATTTCTAAATTGTTTTGATTTATCAGATAATTTGATGATTTCTGAATAGTTTGTATTTTTTGAGAAGTACTTAAAATAGTTTTTAAATTAATAAAAGTGTATTTGTTATGATTTAAAAATCATGCTTTAATTTCTGCAATGTATTGCTTTAAGTTATAGTAAAAGCATTACTTCAATGGAATTAATCTTTGAAATACTTACATAACATAGAGTGCAGTCAATCTGAAATTGTTCTCAATTCGCATCTGTTTTGTCAAAATCAGTTAAACTACAGATAAATCTCATTTTGCAATGTTATCAACGAAACAAAAAATCCGGAAATGTTTTATTTAATTAAAAAAAACTTTTTTTAATTTCAAAATAAATAGTTGGCGAGAATGGAATGCCTCGAAGACTGCGAACGGCTTATACAAACACACAACTACTGGAACTCGAAAAGGAATTTCATTTTAATAAATATCTTTGTCGGCCGCGAAGAATAGAAATCGCAGCTTCTCTTGAGTTGAGTGAAAGACAGGTCAAAGTCTGGTTTCAGAATCGAAGGTAAATCTCGTTTCTATTTAATTAATTAATTAATATTTGTCTTAAAAATTGATTAATAATTGAATAAATGTTTGAATAAACTCAACCCAAACTTAAACCGTTTAGAATGAAACACAAGAGACAGTCGTTGATGAGCAAGAATGGGGAGGAAAAGGGGGGCAAAAGCGGGTCGTGCACTAACGACGAGGACAGTATGGACATGGACGGCGCCAGCGGCAAGGGTGCACATGGCAGTGGATCGGAAACGGGTCTGGATTTAGATAAGTCAGCCCTAAGTCCTGACGATAGCAATCAGTCTCAGAGCTCGAGAGATGAGACGATCTCTTGTGAAAAGCAGTCGAACTCTACTCCGCTCTCAATGATTGAACCGACAGTGCAGTGCTGTGCAGAACCCACAAACCCCAACCGAACCAATATGACTGTCTCGGCCACCGGTTCCCCATCAGTCGTATCACCACATTGTGAAGACATGAAGATTTCGATTACAAATACTTCTCATTTACTCCATTCGGCGCTTTCTTCCGTAAGCAGTAGTCCGGCCACTCGTAATGCTTTGGGTTCGCCGAATGGCATCAGTATTAGTCCAAAAGGCCATCAAAGCCCTAGTGAACACATGACTTGTGCAGCAATACATAGTGCGACTAAAGTGAGGAACTGGACTCCGAGCACAAGACAGCCGTTGAACACATTGAACGCCATTGAGTGCCATTCGAACCACAATAATATCAGTCCTGTAATCAACACAAGTCTCAACTCTCCGGCCTCTCTGACAGCACAGCAGCCACTCCATGGACAACAGCCGCCAAACGGCTGCAACTTCTACAACCGGTGCATCAGCACTTCGTCGTCGCCCTCACCCCTGTCCTCCTCTTCCTCGTCGACCACATACTCGTATGGACGACGACACCGCTATTCGGCCCAATTCACGTCTCGTTCCTCTCCTTCCACTACATCGGTGTCTCAAACGACAAACTTTTGTTACCGAACGTCGCCTTCGGATAACTTTGGAAGCGGTCGCTCACAACAGAACACTTCTGTGTCAGCACAGGAACCTTTATCGACGACAAAGTTCTTTTCGAATCCAAACTTAGCCAATGGTCCGAACGGCTCAGTCTATTCTCAATCACAACAACAATCCCCACAATCGGCACAATTAGCCCAAAGAACTCATTATTTCTCTACTGATTATAATTGTGATTATTCCGGAGCCAGGGGTGAGGCACAGGCACAGACTTACCCCCAAAGACAGCCATATGACAGCACATACATAGATAATGCACAACAACAGCAGTATTTGTCAAATGGGGGAACCCTAGCCTATGCCAGTCCTGCAAATCCTGCCAACTATGCAAACCTCGCAAACCATGCGAATCAGGTGCCGGAACAGGAGTCTTATGGCAGTGAAAACAATGGTAGAACAGCACAAAACAGTGCCAATCCGTACCCTAATGTCGGTTATTATGAATTGGCCGTCAATTCGAGTGATCAGAACTCGCATCGGATTCCGAGTGAATACAATGCAATAGCTCTGAAACAACAACCGCACGAATACTCGTCCCAAACGCAGCCAAACAATGGTCATCAGCACCAGTACTACGACGTACAGACCAGTGGCACCAGTCTAGCGCTTGCCGTCTCGCCCAGCATTCCTAACACTTTCGATCAGACCTACAGCAACTCCAACAGCAATAATAGCACTGACCTGACGGCTCATTGCTATAACAATTACAATAACAGCAACTATTATGATGTTTACAACAACTGTACGGCTGGTGTGACTAACAATGAGTTCAATTTCATTAACATTGCCAACGAATTTACTTCACCTGAATATTATCAGCTCAGTTAGTAATGCCAGTGCTCTCTACTACGTATTATTTACATTAACCGTACAAGTTAGATTTAAATTATATTGATATTAATAGTAATGATATTCAAACAAACCACTCAAGACTGCTGTTTAGTGCTAAACCAATTGATCCGAATTATTGTTAATTTTATGATTAGTTTCAAAAATGTTAATTTTGTCGTCCCTTCCGCTTATGTCGTATGAGCATAGGATTAGGTAAGGTATCTATGCATCTATGCATTCTATTGTTCTATACTCTGTGCAGTTACACAGTGTTCACTTTTTAGAATACTGTCTATCTGTATTGTTGGTATAACAGCACAGGGAGAGAGTGCGAGAGTATAGCAGTCTTTGTGATGCTATTAATATTATTGAACGCCAAACGCGAATAGTTTCTGATTTTCGAGTCTCCCAAGACTTTCAAGACTTAGTTCGCATTAGATTACATTGTTTTTACTATTAGTTGAGTTACACTCAAATCCATGTATGTCTTGCCCTCACATCTCCTAACTCTAGCCATTCATCTCTAATGCTCTTTATTTGTTCGCAATAGTAGTAGTCGTAGTTGTAGTAGTATAAGAGCTCTCTCTCTCTCTCTCTCTCTCCTCTCCTCTCTCTCCCCTCCCTCCTGCTCTCTCTCTCCTGCTCTTTTGCTCTCTTCTGCTCTCTCTCTCTCTCTCGCTCTCTCCCCCTCCCTCCTCCCTCTCTCTCTCTCTCTCGCTCTCTCCCGCTCTCTCTCTCCCTCTCCTTCTATACTATTCTCCTCTCCTTGTGCTGATGCTGAGTGCCATCGCCACAACCATTCATTCGTTTTCTCCTTTCCAACTCATATAGCAAACTGATCCGTATATACCATACTTACCACACATACTGTATAAGAAGTTATATAGAGATCACAATTTTTTCTTTAATATAAATTCATTGCATAGTTTGGGTCTGAAAATTCAGATAAAACGGGCAATAAAACAACGTAAAGCACTTTTTTAATATATATTAATTTTAAAGCTGTGATCACTTATTGAACCAAAAGGCAATGTATTCCACACTCAGAACAACATTTATTTGCATACAATTCTCGGCTCATTTCTACCACCACATAGTTTTGCATCTATGCGTTATTATTAATAATTTTCGATATTATTAATAAATTTGAGGCTATATTATGTGCAATTAAATTGGATATAAAACATAAATAAACAAAAATCTGTGATTAAACAAATGTTTGTAAATAACTTATCAAAAAGATGTAAAAGCTATAAATGCTATGACAAAACAATGACAAAACAAAGACAAATACAGTTTGTCCATCACTTCAATATAAATGCAATCTTGTAAATAGAGATAAAGAAATGTTTAAAACACAACAAAATCGCAACAACTTTCTCTTTAATTGATTATCTTTTAGATAGACATACAGTACATACTATTTCGAGAATAAATTATTCATTTCATCAATTATTCATCGACTGTATTACAGTAATAGCACTAATTTTAAAATAATATTTCTTTTGTAGAGTTGATATATTTAAAGATATAATCTGTGTAAAAATTATAAATATATAAATATATATATAAATATTATAATTAATAGATGATTAATAACAATATCGTTTAATTTTTAAAAAATATTTGTTTTGTTTTATTTCAACCAAAATCTGATGCTTTTTACTTGTTATCCCATTTTTCTATTCTCCAGAGGTTTTCGGCAAAAGTGAGTAACAGCTCATCCGTCGAAGGAATAGTAGTGTTGTTGCAGTAGTGCGGCTCCACTTATGTAAGCATTCACTACAGAAGAGTACATAAAAAAGCAAAAACAGTAATATATACTCTGTATAGATAGTATTTATTGGATTTCGATTAATGCCTCAATCTTTCCAACTATAAATTCACTCTTTTCCGACAATACTCCAAAACAATTGCTTCGCTTACAAGTATATAAATACAAATAAATATTTGACCAAATTTAAAGCAACTTATCACATTAATAAATAAATATGATCACTTCTCTCTAGATCACTTCTTGTGTTTCTATTAATTATAATTAGCTTAATTGGGAATGTATTCGGAACAACCTTGTTCAAATTTGTTTGTTAAATTTAAAATAACCAAATAGTAAAGGAAAAAATTCTATTAAGCTAAACTAACTAAACAATTTATACAATCGTTTGTATGTCATATAGTTTTTTATTTTCTCTAAATTTAAGAGTCAATTACTTTGAGTTATTTTCTTCAATGAATTAAATGTTGAATTGAAGATAATTTAGTAAAGGATTAGATGTTTGACACGAGTCATAACAATAAGTCTCATTAAATGCGAACTGAAACTTGTTAAAACTATCAATTGAACGCATCATTCATTCGTCTTTTATATTATTCAATAAACTAATTCATATAATCCGTTATATTTATGATGACATCAATTTAGATCCATTGAAAACATGATTTTTCTTTTTTTGTTCATTTTTGATAAGCAGCCGATCTTTAGTCATATTTGAGGGTCAGATGAAGAATTGAGTGATTCTATACTATTATGGTTTTAACAATAAATAAATCAGTAAATCAGTAAATATTAAAAATGAATGAGAAGTTATGTTATATTTATTTTATTTTCAGCACTTGTTTATTGTTGTTTATACACATATCGTCTGTTTGTTTGATAAATTTTTTTCGGTCTAAATAGAAACTGCGTTTTATTGTCTATTAATTATAACTGAATTGATGTAAAACAAAAAGCGAACAAATTGTTTGTTTTACGGTTGGAGACGATGGCAGTGAACTTGTCAGATATGGCGCATATTCTTCATATATCCAAAATACTGGCAATTCATTATAGAAATAACTTATGGAAAGAGTGAAACTAGTAATTGATGAGTCGGTGCTTCAAAGGTTATTACAGTATAGAGTGTATATGGTTTTGGTTTTGCTTATTGAGGCTATGGTTTATTCATATATAAAATAAAATTCTCTGAATTCTATTAAATGTATTCGGAGACGGATTGGACTACTGGAGCATTAGAGCACTCGATTTCATTAAATAAGTAAACGAACAGTCTAGTATAGTGTGGTCTAGTATAGTATAGTATAGTATGGCCTAGTACAGTATGGTCTAGTACAGTTTAGTACAGTTTAGTACAGTTTAGCAGGATTTAGAGCAGTTTGTATTTTGATTGTTATTTGGCGAGTATTGAATGGAAGTGAAGAAAACAGAGAACTGTAGAGAAGTGTAGAGAAGTGTAGAGAACTGAGAGAACGCATAGTTTGGTTGAGCACTGGACGTGATATTTGATGGATTGCAATGACCTCTTAATTCTGATGAAATTCAATTATATGCTTAGTATTGAAGCATTTGTTCCATAAAAACTTAGTTTGTTTCCAATTTAGTAGAAACTAAATGGAGAATAGCTATAGTTGGCGACGATCTGCTCCCCAGCTCTCTCGCTCTTTGCTTTGGACTCTCGACAACACTCACCAGTTGTGGAGGAATGGCTCTCAACTACTACAGAGTACAGTGGAATCACTTACAGTATTTAAAGCAAAGTTTCAGTCAAATGCATTTGAGAGTCGGTATTGTTTTAATTAAATCTGTAATACTTGGAGTGTGTGATGATTGATGAAATGTAAAGACAGCTCTCACGCAGAGTCGTACCAATAGATAGGCACAAATGCCTCCTTTCTCTACGCTTTTGCTTTTGCTTTTACCGAACGTTTGCTTTTAGAGCAAAACCGTCTCTTTTGACACATTAATACAGTTTACATATGAAAACTTTGCATTTCTAACAATTATTATATCACACTTTAGGTACACTAATTCACAAACTTTGCACAACATTTATGTATTATCTCAGTTAAGAACAAATATTGCATAAAGGGCGTTAGTATTTAAATCAAATTGATCAGGTATTATAATAAGTAAAATGTATCTTATGTATAAATTTGTTAAATTAATACATTACTAATAATAATTTATTAGTAATCAGTTAACTAGTCTTTATTGCATAGTAGTAAAGCTCAATTTATCGGAAACATAAATGCCATTTAAAGTATATTGATTTAAATGTTATATCTTTATCCTTTCATTGCTTCAAAAT
Organism: Belba bartosi; assembly: GCA_034693685.1. Classification (NCBI taxonomy): domain Eukaryota; kingdom Metazoa; phylum Arthropoda; class Arachnida; order Sarcoptiformes; family Damaeidae; genus Belba; species Belba bartosi. Next base: position 14,277 of record JAQFXP010002170.1, read on the forward strand.
ATTGTCCATATCATCTATTTTTTAAATTTTTGAATTAAATTGAAAAAAGTTGTAAAGACATGCATTCGAAAGCAATGTAAATGACATAAGAGAGGCGTTGAAAAGTACTATCTTTTTCACCGAAAGTCACAGGCATTCTCCCCCACTCCCCACTCCATTATCATTACCTACTTTTCACTATTTTTAACCAAAACCATAAATCTCCATGGTTACTTGATTTTATTCTACTCTTTCTACTTTCTAGCGCTCGAATTCGCGTTTTATTTTAAGCTTTTTTATGTAACAAACTTTTCCAATAAAATTCACCTTCAGTTGAAAAAGTTATGAAAAAATGCATTCAATGCATTATATTATGATTAGTTGAGGAACAAAATCTTTAATATTGTATACACAAAAAACTGATATCATATGAAAAATTACTAAAATAAACAAATTCTCATAAATTCATTTAATTTTATTTTTTAAGTTATGTAAGAAAAATAAACAAAATTATTAAAGAAAAATAAAGTAAATTTTTTAAAATTAGATTTAAAATTTTTATTTGTTATATTAATTGTTTTTCAATAAAAGTACACTAAAATAATCAAATGATAAATTAATTAAAAAAATTAAAAATTTATATTTAATTATTTGCCATTTTATTATTTATTTATTTTTTAATTTTTAATTTTAACATTTAGATTCTTTTCTGATTAAAAAGCATACAAAAATGTTTCACATTACATTATAACAAAATATTATTTATAACTGCATAATATTATATTTTGCAGTAAATAAAAATTAATTTAACAAGACAAAGCATGTTTTTAATACAAAAATACAATTTATTATTATTTAAAATTATAAATTAATGTTTAAATCAACATGTTATAATTTTATGCATTAACCATTAATTTATTTGTATTTGATAAATAAAATAAACATAAAAATGATCATAATAATAATAATAAAACAAACATTTAAAATTTTAATAAGCAAGCATAGAAATTTAATAAATTCTAAATAAAATACTCTAAGTAAAACTTTAAAGCAGTTTGTTATCCAATTAAAATATTAATTTTTATTATAAATGTAGAATGTTAAGTAAAATTTTTTACGAACATAATTGTAAGAAATAATTAAATTATAAAAAAATTATAAAATAAATGTATTCCAACAAGAGCAGAGATCGAGAAGGTCGTCCGATCCAGGGGGGGGGGGATCAGAGGAGGGAATTTTCTCAAAATTTTGGCCAAAAACCTAGAGGGGATCAGGGAAGAGATTTTTCCAAAAACGCTCAAAAAACCTATATATTTATGATGAAATGTTGCCTAATTTAACTGGATTTAAACTAAATTTAGTTAAATTAACTGAATTTAGCACCAATTTAAAATAAATTTGCTAATTTTGGACAAAAAACCCAAAAAATTTGCCGGCCGCCTCAAAACGTCGAGGGTGGTACATTTTCTCGAACCAAATGCTAGGGGGGGATAAATCCAAATTTTCAAAATCAGGGGGGATTTTTGCCTGATCCCCCGTCTCGATCTCTGAACAAGAGCTATACTATCCTCAGAGTTTAAAATGTTTGTTAGCGTTATGACAATAAGTTAAATATACAAAAACATTATGGCTCCATAACTGTGTGGCGTCTGCCAGTATTAAGACACAGCAAATACGTTGTTTTTCCTTGTATCTAATAATAGATCGAGACTTAATGCATTTATTTATTTCTTTATTTATTTATTTATTTGTTTGTAGTGAACGAACCGATTGCGAAATAACTGTTTTAAAGTTGAAATCATTAGACGCTCTCATATCATAACC
>JAQFXP010002171.1:0-16078 GCA_034693685.1 Belba bartosi
AATTTAGAAAAAGTATGTTAATTAAAAGTTATTCTTTTATTATATTATTCTTTAAGTGTTAGAAATAACAAAAAAAATACAGAATTTGATAGAATTATTAATCAAATAATATATATTATTCAGAATTATAAATATATAATAAATTTTTATATTTTGAAATAAAAATGAAAGTTTCAGGCTTTCACCGCAACTTTCAGTGAAACTTTCACTGGATTTTAAATTTCATGAAATTTAACATCGCTAGATATATGTCAGATTTTTACTGTATATTGATTTTAAATTTTTTAGTTTTTTTTAATAAATTTAAATATTTATTATTTTTACTAACTAAACTAAATTTCAACGATTTTTGAAACATAGAAAATATTTATTAAATATCTTACAATTTAATCAAGAATTGAGATGGTCGATTGATCAAGGGGAGTGAGTGTGAGAGTGAGGGAGAGAGAGAAAGAGGGAGATAATAAAGAGAGTGGAAGAGAGATAGTAGAGAGAGAAAGAAGGGGAGAAAGAGAAAAAGAGATGGATAGGGAGAGGAATAGGGAGAAAGAGGGAGAAAGAGAGAGATAGTAGAGATAGAGGGAAAAAGAAGGATAAGGGAGGGAGAGTGAGAGAGAGAGAGAGAGAGAATAAGTAAAAATATATTTTTTTAATGATTACTATTTTAAAAATATATATAATAACATCAAACTTTTATATATAATAATTTAATATATTTTATATAAATTTTAAAATTTCAATATATTTTATTCTCAAAACATTCTCAAAATCACCAATTGCTAAAATATAGAAAAATCCATAAAAACTTCAAAGTTTAGAGACAATTAATAAATTAGCTTGTCTACATGCGTTTCAGTTAAATTTTGGATAGTTTTCAAACTGTTTTTAATATCACTTTTGACATTTGTGATTGAGGTAGTCAAATCTGAATTAAGTTTAATTTTGACTTGCTCAAAGTTGTCAAAGGCTGTATAAATTTCGATCGTAATTTTAGTTTTTATCTAATCATCAATTCTATCATTTGTTCCTTAACCACCAAGCGCATCACCAAGTGAATAACCAATTTGTGTAATCGGACATCCGCTATTTGTACTTGCATTAACGTTTGCTTATTTACGGCTATCGCCAACAATTTTAGCGCCAACTGTAGAATTAATTTTAATTTTAATTAATACAAAATCAGAAAAATTACTTTTATTTAAATTTAAAATTTTATATTATATTCTAACATTTTTTTATTTATTACGTAAACTAATTTGTTTAAAATAAATATTCCAACCAAGATGTGAGGTGGCTAAAGCAACCAAACAAGTTAAAGCAATCTAAATATTAACAAATCTATACAAATGTTCAGTTTAGCATTTTAAGTTTATTTAAATAACAAATTTATTAAATTAAAAACATTTGTATTTTTTTGTTTGCATTTTTAAATTTTGATTAAATAAATACTTTGCTATAATTAATAAAATAGGCAAATTTAATTTAAAATAAAAACATACTTTTAAATGCTCAATAAAAATTTTATTACTTAAAATACATTGTTCAAATCAAAACAAAATACATTAATAAAATAATATTAAAATTTATATTTAATATTAAATATTTAAGCTAATTTATTTTAATAATGCAAAAGTTAAATTTAGAATTACTTAGATAATCATGTTTAAGCGTTGCAATTGCCTAGGTTAACTTTAGCGTTGACACTGTTTTTAGTATTCTCGATCGATTTCATAAGATTATTTAATCCATTAAGTGCAGCTTGATTTTTATCTTTTAAATCGCCAGTGCTACTTTCTATGTGCGCTTTTTTGTCATCTGCCAATTTGATAAGAATTTTGAGCATTTCATCACAAACACCATTAACTTCTCCAATTTCCTTGTTAAGTTCTTCACACAAATTTTTCTTCTGTTGTTCGAGTTTAGCTGATGGGTAAACGCCAGCAGCCTTAATAATCTGAGCTTGAACATTATCAAGCTGAGTTTCTATACTAGATAAATAATCTTCGACATTTTTACGATAATTGTCATTAATACCACTAAATATTACAGATTTAGGAATGATAACTTCGTCAATTTGAGCCTTAACTCCTTCGCTAGAGTTTGGATATAGGACAGCAAGCACCTCAATTGATTTTATTCCGCCAATTAAATCCTGTTCAGTTAGTCCCACACTTAAATTTTGACATGATATTGCTTTTGCAATGCACGCATTACCCTTATTTTGAAGAGCTATGGCTGCATTTCCACGTTTAGTTTTGGCTTCAGCTAGCATCGCGTCACATTCCTTTTGCAATTTGTCATGTTCATTTGTCAATTTACATGACAAGTCCTTTATATTTTTTTCTAACGGTGCTGCTTTTTTATTGACGGTATTAACCACAATTTTGAATTTTTCTTCAGACTGGATCGTACTGTTATCTTTCAACTCGCCTATGATATATACTTGTATCCCCATAGATTGATTCGCGTTGTTTTCAAAGTCAGGTTCAAATTTTTCTTTACAGTTTGCATTGTCTTGATTACCAATTTTAAAGACTGAGTTAATTACGGCTTGAATGTCTTGAATGTCAGATTGTATCTTATCACGAATTAAACCACCAATTTGTGTAATTGGACATGCGACATTGCTTTTTGCATCAGCATTTGCTTTGACTGTAGAATTAAAATTTTATTTAATTTGATACAATTATGCTTGAATAAATTAATTTTTGTTAAATTTAATATTTTGTAATTTATTTTATAAAAATATATATTTAATATTAAAACTATTTTGTTTAAACTTACCATTTGATAAATCACCAAGACCAATGAAATGCGAGGTGGCCAAACCAACCAAGCAAGTTAAAGCAACGATTCGCAACATGATTATTTTTTAAAATTAAAATTTAATTTTAATAATAGAAAGAAGATTTCAACTGATTTTTAAAATATTTTTCTCGGCTTATATACAATTTTAATTTCTATTAAATTAGTTATTTGAACAGGATCTATTTGTGTGACATATAATTGATTTTACTTTATTAAATTAATTGTAATTTTAATTGCATTTACAAGTTTTATAACAATCATTTACATTGCTACAATTTTGCTAGTTTTATATATGAACTAAAACTAAATTTTATTTTAAAAACCTTATTTTTTAAATTAATTATAAATAAAATGACGCAAAATAAACACTTAAACAGATTATTTTAAATTTTGACATAAACATTTTATTTATTAATAATAATTATTTTAAAAATATATTTTGCAATAAAACAAAATTAATTTAATACAATTATAATTTGTTGCATTAACTTTATTTTTAATTTCTTTATTTTATTAACCAGGGGAGAAACCTAAATCTCTGACCCTTTGCAAAATTTTTTAATTTAAAATTAAATGTAATTTTTAGTTTACTACATAATAAACATTTATATCTGCAAATGCTTCCAGCAAAATCAAAATATAATTACACAAACATTTACTCTTAAATAGATATTCCTGTACATAAAATTAAATAGTTCTATGAATTGTTTTAAATTTTTATATATAAAACATTATTTTAATAATTTTAAAAAACAGTTTGTTTTGATTTTTAAATTTAAGTTAGAATAAACAGCTAATAAAACTTAAAAATTTAATTTACAGTTTATAAGCTAATAATTATAGACTGTAAATTTTTAAGTTTCAATAGTTTTTTATTCTAACTTAAATATAAAAGACAAAACAAACTGTAAATTAAAAATACTAAATTAATGTTTTCGATATATAAATTTAAAATGGCTTGTATAGATAATTGATCTTATGTACAGTAATATCTATTTAAGAGTAAATGTTTGTTAAATTATATTTTTATTTTGCAGATATAAATGCTAATTATGTAATAAACAAAAAATTAGCTTTATTTTTAACTAATAACATAGGAGAGTAATGTTAAAACTATATATAAATTGTTTTAAAAATTGAAAATGTATTAAAAATATAATTTGCAACGATAATTTTTATTTAAAATTTAAACCAATTTAAAAATAAAATAAAACTAGATAAATTTATATTATTTGTTACAAATAGCATTCTTTATTTATAATTTATAAAAATTATTTAATGTATTTGTTTAATATTTCAACAATTATTTTTTTTTAATTAGAATAATTATATTAATTGCAACATTTATTTAAGCAGTGTAACGCCATAATTATTGTGATCGTACCGTACTTGCGGCAACGTATGCATCTGGAAATGTGTTTTTCAAACTTGCGTTTGGTTTTATGTTTTAAACATAAAATAAAAATTGTTTTTAGAATTCAAAAGTTTTAATTTAAAAATCTAATTTTTAAAGTAGTATAAGTAATTAAAAAATATTTAAGCAATAACTCCTCTATACTCTCCCATTGGCAGCCATAATGCAAAAAAAATTAAGTAATATATTTGAAAAGTATTTGAAAAAATGATAATTATGTAAACTGCCATCGACACGATAAATCCACTCATAGTAAATAATTTGTTATATATTATGGGTGCGTTTAATAGAAATTTTGTTAGAATAATTTTATTATTTATACTATAAGAAAAGTTAGCTTATTTTAATCAAAACTTTGAAAAAAATCATAATTTTTATTTAATTTTACATTACAGTTTAATAGGTTTTTTTTAATTAAAAACTAAGCAAACAGTTTAATAGTTTTTTTTATTTCTAAGTAAACTTGGCTACATTAAAAAAAACTAATGAAATAAAAATTTTTACATTTTACAGTTTAGTAAATTTCCTATATTTTGTTTCAAAATAATTTTTAAATGATTTAGTTTTTATCTTGTAGCTTTGAGTTTGTCAACTCAAGGTTCGCGAACTTTTTATTGAAGACATTACTAATGAATAGGTCTGTTAGAAACCTAAGAGTACAAAATACAGTTTATCTTTATTACCGTTTATTAAACAGTTAAAAACAATTTATTTGCAAAGTGATACGCATATCAGTGCAGATAACTCGTTTTGTATTTATAAACAAGCAGTGAAAAAGACTAACTTATACTTTTAACTCTTACGTTTATAACAGAACTAATCATTAGTAATGTCTTTAATAAAAGGCTCGAGGGCCTTAAGTTAACTAACTCAGTTGTAGCTTAAAGTTGAAAGCTTGAGTTTTGAAAATTTGCTTATGTTCATACACTGATTCACCAGCATATTTTTTGTCTAATCAATTATGTGTTTTTTCAAGTTTAATTGTAATATTTTTGGCACGCCATTTTTAGCTTCTACATTGTTCAATTGAGCAGTCATGTCAAATCTAATTGCACATGTTATACAAGTTCAAGTATATCACAAAATAGCTATAAAGTTAATTTAATATAAAATTTTATGAAAACAATTATTTATCAGATGTGGTGCTCAAGGATGTCTGCCAGATGTCTTTCTCACGTAATACAGCCAACATAATATATGGTAGTTTAACGTTAAAAAAAATTATTTAAATAAGTTGTGACGATTTAACATGAAAGAGATTATTAAAAACAGTCTCAAGATTGTTTAATCAATTTATTAAATCGATTAAACCCAAATTGATTTATATTTCAAAGTTTATGGATTTTAGGATTAAGTATATAATAATCAACTGTCATTCAAAATTAAGTGCGCGTGGGCACTTTTTGAGTCATAGCTTATTATAGAATTAAAACATTTAGCCTAGGACGTGTTTTGTGTTTTATTAAATTACACAAATGCTGTGAATATTAAATGAGTTTTTGAATTCAATCACGAGTCTCCTTAACATGTTACGTTAGCAATATGGTTTACAGTTTTATTGTTTGTGTTAGTGCTAACCAATTCTATAACATAATACGTGTATCGCCAGATGGCATATCTCTTATCAATAGTTGACGCTTTCTAATACAGTATACACTATTTGCAGAAATCTTATGATTTGATATCATTTGTGGAAAATTTTATTTAAATGCTCTATTTCTATTGTCATAAAATTGATTTAATTTATAATTATTTGGGATTTTTTTATTTTACTAATAATTTGTATTAATTTTATAAAATGTATTATTTAAAATTATTATAAAATGTCGTTCCTGTACAAAATTGTCCCTAACATTTGCTTTAATAGAAATACATGTTAAAAGTTTTAAGAAGTTGAGTAATTACCTTCGGCGATGCATGTATTATGTTATATAATGATAATATTGCCTCTAATCTGTTGTTTTATATTAATATAACATTTGTCTGCTGTGACTATTATATGGCTAGTATATTATTTGTTACTAGCCTTGTCTTAACAAATGTAGCCGACACCAATATATCAAATAAGTAATAGTGATTAGATTTATATTATATTTGTTAATTTAGGAAATAATTAGCTGATTTTAATAAATAGCATTATGTTTATTTAATTATAATGTTTAAGTTTGAATTTTGAATGCCTGATAATCACGTTAAAATTTTTGAACTTTGATTTTATTTAAGTTAAGATAGTGCCGGAATTTAACTGAGAATATAAAGCTATTTTGGATTAAAAATTAAAACTTTTGATTAAGTTACAGAATAGTATTAAAATTTGGTTTAGATTTTAAGCTTGCAATTAAAAAATTGCAAATAATTTAAGTTATTCAAGTAATTGAAATGATTAGGAATTCAATATAAGGTGATCTTATTTTAAACGTAAACAACACCCTATATATGTGATTACACATAAGTAAAGTATATTTTAAATACGAAAATTACGCTTTTCTATTTAACAATAATTTTTTAATTTGGGAAACACTGTTTATCACTTTAAATCACATATTTATATAAAAGTAGATAATAACAAATTTTTGTCTGGTTAAATTAATTTTTAAATAAATTATATAAAATGTAAATATAAAAATACATTTAAAATATTAGTATTTTAAAATTATTTATGATATAATATATTAAATAAAATTATATCTATAAAATTTCGCATTGTTTTTATACTAATTACTTAAATGATTTAACAACCCAACTAATCACTTAAAAATTTATTTTATTATTTACTGTTTGAATAAATTTATAAATAAAAATATTAACAAATTTATAACTAAAATATAATAGTTTGTATGAAAATTAATTTATTTAAGGTTGAATAGTTAAAATGATATTTATTAAACAAAAATAAATATTTTTTAAAATTCAGAATAAAAATAAAATTATTAAACTACTTAATTAAAATTTTGTACAAAATAAAATTAATATTAAATGTTAAATATAAACTATTTCTAATAAATGTTTAACACATAAATTTACAGATTATTTTACTTGATTGTACTAACTAATTGTATTTTAATTATTCTATTTAATTTTAATCGTTATATTTAATTGAATAGTTATATTTTAATATAAATGTAAAATTAATAATTATAATTTTAATAAACTTGTTAGTTTTTGTACACTGCAATTGGCATTAACAACAAGTATGTTTAATTTGTATTATAGTAGTAATAAATAATTTAATGGATATAAAACTTAAATAAAGAAATTAAAATAAACATAATAAAACGAGAAAATATAAGTTAAGCAAAAAAATTAGATATGAAAATCAGTAAAAAAAAATAAGTATTGACATATAAAAAAAATTTGATATGAAATTAATTTAAAAGTTAAATATATAAAACGGGTATAGAAGCCAAATATGAAATTAAAGATAGAGTTTTTAATTAAAAATAATTTTAACTATATGTGGCAGTGTACGAGAAAAGCGAAGTCCGCATAACTGCTCCTTTGAGGAGTAATTTTGAAGTTATTAGCGCTCAAGTTAAATTATATGTATATTAATCAATTAATGCGACACATTACTTATGTATCATTAATAGACAACACTAAAAATATGTATGATTTAACTTGGACGATAATATAACAAAGTTTACTTTACAATTACTCAGTATTCCTCACAGATGTTGTTATGCGAATATTATTTCACTGGTACACAGCCACATATTAATTTAATTTTTCACTTTACTATTAAGTTATTTGATATTAAATATTTTAAACTTAAGATTTTCAGTGTAGTTTTTAATTAACTTCTATGCTTGTTAATATTTTAAAAACAGTTTCTCAATTTTATATAAAAAGTACAGTTTTTAATGCATTTTATTTTTTAATTTTTCGAGTTTTTGTTAAAAAAAATTTTAAACCAAAATATTTCTTTTAGTGTTTACAAGCATAACAGCGTCTGTAAATTTAATATTAAAACTATTTGGTTTATTTTCTGATTTATGTGTTTTAACAGATGTAGTCAGTTATTGAAATATTAGAAATTTACTAAAATAGCCCAAATCTCTTGTACCAATACCGGGGTTTTCTATAAATATGTTAACATAAAAGTCATTAAAATTTGTTTAATGTGTCATAATTTTTGTTGAAATTTTTTTTTATGTTTTCATAAAATGTTACCAAATATGGCTTAAAATGTAAAATCAAATATATTTAGGTTTTTGGGACTAAAAATTAAGTTTGTTTAACAAAAGTTGTTACAGATATAAATTAAATAAAAAATAAGTTTTAATAAAATGTGTCTCAAATGTTACAAGATGAATAGGGAAGTATGAGTGTATAAAAATATTAATTAGTTAAAAGTTTAAATGTTATTTTATTTTATTGTTTTACTATGTATTTTTATATTAAATGTAAATATAATAATATTTGTATAATAAATTTTAACTTATTATTGTTGGGAGGAAGGAGGGGTTAAATTAACAATTAAACATTAAAATATTTTAATTTTTTTTTAAATTAAAATCAAAGTTTTATAAATTGAAAACTCAAAAACTATTATGACTAAAAAATTTTGAAAAATTACTTTGTGCAGAATGACTCAAATTTTGCAAACATAAACAACTTAACTTAATTTTTCAAAAAATTTGACACTGATTTCTGTTTTTTGTAAATACAGTATAAATATTTTTTCTAAATATTAATTCTGCCTTAATATATTTATATGATAATAAAAAGATTGCTAAAATATTTCAATTAGTTTGTTTGTAAATTAAGTTTTAAATTTACAAACTGTAAGAAGATATTGCATTTTGAATGTAAATAACATTTTTAATTTTATAATTAGAAGAATAATTTTGGCATATTTTACTATAATATTATATTGTTTTACAGTCTTTTGATTAAAATTCTTTTTAAAAATAAAAATTTTGATAAGACTTCCGCCAAATTTTTGAAATTTTGGAATTTTAATAATAATTATTTTTTATAATAAATATTTAAATTTAACTTTATTTAGTCGTGTTAATGCTAAAAATATAATTTATTAATAAATTTATTTAATAAAATCAATACAGTAAATATTAATTAAAAAAATTAAATTCTAAAAATGGAGACCAAAGAGATTAACATCAATGCCGTCATCAACTAAAGGATGTTCCTTGTCCAAAAGTGCTCGCATCTTTCTAAAATTTGGCGAAATTGCTGGAAATGTTTTAAAGCCGTTTTAAAACCAGGTATTGAAAACTAATTTTTTAAGAAAATGCCATAATTATTTGAGTTAAATTATCCAAAAAAATTATTTTTGAATACACATAGTTTAAGAAAATACTATTTAAAAAGTAATATAATGTTGAATAAATTGTATTGTATTATATTTACACACTTTAAGTAGAAATAATTTGGACTGCAAATCAATAATATATCTATTAAGATGAGTAAATACTTTAACTTGAAATCACTTTTTAAATTATATCTCCGTAAACTATATGTATTCAAAAATATTATTTATTGATAATTTAACTCATATAAGTTGAGGAAATTTTTAGAAAAAAAAACTTTTCAAATTAATTAAACATAGAGCTTGGAAATAAATTGTTAGTCAAATGTAATATGTTACTAATAACTAGGGCCCGGAGTCTGTCTCATTTTCTTGTCTTATTTCATATATAGCTGGCGCAACAGCTATTTAGGCTATAAATTACGACTAAAAATAAATTTTAAGTAATTATAATAATAAATTTTACTTAAAATGACTATAGATCACCACTAATTGATTCAATTATTATTTGATGGCAGCAATGTCTTCAGATGATAATTAGATCAATTAGTAGTAATATAAAGACATTTTTGCCATCAGATGATATTTAGATTAATTATTGGTAAAATGAAAACATTTCTGCATTAGATGATAATTGGATCAATTAATGATGATTTTTAGTCATTTTGAAATAAAATTAAAAGTTTTATTATAATTTCTTAATATTTATAAAATGAGAGAAGAAAATGAGACAGACTCCGGGCCCTATTAATAACGAAGCTTTTGGCGTAAAACCTGTTCGATATTTAACAGGTGTTTGAACTAGAAATTTTTTGATAAATTCACAAATAAAATATAATATTAAAAAATTGCGTTTAGAATGCAAAAATGTAAGTTAATTAGTAAGTATACAATTTTTATTTTTATAGTGGACATAAAATTTAATTTAATAAAGTAAAGCATTAACATTAAAATAAATTAAATAAATTAATGTAACTAAAATAAGTTTAATATCAAGTTATTATTTAAAATACAATATATTGCTTATCATTTGCTAATCAGAGTAGAGTTCTGACTATTATATTTTAAATACCAGTTATAGGCTAATGTACTACCAGTGTACTAACATTGAAACGTTAAATTTTGTTTGAAATTGTAGAGAAACTATTAAAAACAAGTGGCAGAGTTTCGATAACTACAAAAAGTACGAAAAAACAAGCGCACAATATAAATAATAATTTACGTATAGTGTTTACATTAACAAACAAAAAATTGAAAAACAAAATGTATATGTTAGCCGCTGAATTGAGTGCTATTTTTAGTTTTGGTTAGCTTGTTTTTAACTAATGTATTTGAACAAACAAGAATATTTGGTACTTTTTGTAATTATTAAAACTCCGCCTCTTGTCTTGTTTTTAATAATTTCTCTGCAACAATTATTGCAGATGTCAAGTAAATTTTTTTACTAAACATATAAAAAATTATAAATTAAAGTACAGTAGAATAAACTAAATTCTCAATATTAAAAATGCAATAGAGGAAAAGTTTACATGTATAACTCGTGTAGTACACACAAGCTAATTTATTTATTATTATTCAAAGCCAAAATTACACATAAAACTTTAACAATATTTTAAACTTATAAGTATTGTTTACAGTAAATGCTGTGCTCAAAATGAATCTGACAAAATTTTTTCATTGAGTACTATCTAAAGGAGTTTTAACCATATTTTTCCGGCGGGATTAATTATTCTAATATTATATGGTTTCATCAAAAGACACCCTTTTGCCATTGGAACCATATTTTTAAAAAATTTATTTTTCGAGTTATTCAATATCAAAGTTTTGACTTCAATGGGAATTTGGCCAAAATTCTAATTTTCAAAAATTAATTTAACTTCCGTCTCTGACTTATTTTCGCGTGAATTTTTTTGAACAATTTACTAAGAATAAGGAAGTTTTTAAACTTGGTTTCAAATTAAATTCACGTGATTTTTTGTATTTTTTAAATAAATTTTTTATTTTGCAAAGACATGTGGACTAACACAGACTGGACCAGCAGGCATCAGTAAAGTTTTGCCGTAATTTAAGTCATTAAAGTATGCAAAACTTGTAGGGGTTTTAGAATCAGAATCAAAATCAGAGTCAGAGTTATAGTTTTAAACTGGGTTTCCAAGAGAGTTCACAAAATCCTAATTCCGAATCTGACTGACTCTGGCTCTGGCTCTGACTCTAATTCTGATTCTAAAACCTCTACAAGTTTTGCATACTTTAATGACTTGAATTACGGCAAGACGTCACTGATGCCTGCTGGTCCAGTCTGTTTTAGTCCACATGTCGTTGCAATATAAAAAATATATAAAAAAAAATACAAAAAATCTCGTGAACACACTTTGAAACCAAGTTTAAAATTTTCCTTATTTTTAGTAGATTGTTCAAAAAAAAATTCGCGCGAAAATAAGTGGGGGACGGGGGTTAAATTAATTTTTGAAAATTAGAATTTTGGCCAAATTCCCATTGAAGTCAAAACTTTGATATTGAATAACTCGAAAAATAAATTTTTTAAAAATATGGTTCCAATGGCAAAAGGGTGTCTTTTGATGAAATCTATAATATTAGAATAATTAATCCCGCCGGAAAAATATGGTTAAAACTCCTTTTTTAAACCCTTAATATCATTTTATTTATAATATATTTTATTGAGAATTAAGTTTATTTTACTGTATTTTAATTTATAATGCTTTATATCTCAGCTGCGCAAATTTATAATTTTATTTTTCCCTTTTACAATAAATTAATATACTAGCTGGTTAAACCTTTACTACTGTATACGTTTTAAGATGCTAATTCATAAAATTCATGTCAAATATAACAGAATTTTTAAACTTTATTTTACATTTGTAATATTGATATTTAGATGTGGCAAAATTTTATAGTACAACAGAGTTAATTAAAACTTTAAATGTTTACTAAACATACAAAAACAGTGTATCTGCATAGGCCTAAGACTGATCTTGCAGATATATTGTTTTTGCATGTTTGACAAATGGTAGAAAAGTTAACAAACACTTTATTCTGTAGCCACCTCTGTTGGTATTTGTGTAAATCTATGCAAATAAATAATTACAGTAAAACCTGTCTAAAATCACACTGTTTAATTTCACAAACTGCTTAATTTCACATATAATTATAAACCCATCTTGGGACCTATGATAAAGTATATAGTTAATTTTACAATTGTTTATTTTCATTTTCACACACATTTGATCAAACCATTCATTGATTTGTTTCTTTATTTTCACATTTTTTACAATTGATGTTCAATATTTTAAATTTAATTTTTTGTAAATTATAAAAAAAAATGTGTGAAAACAAGGAAAACACACCTTATTTACAATTGCTAAAAAATAAATTGCGAAAATAAGAATAAATGTTTTTAATATCTTGATTCAATATACTTTGTGCAAACTAACTGTGTGTTAATTTTTTTTAATCAAATTAATTGTATGCAAAACTTACATTCAAATATTAGTTGAATACAGTCTATCCCGGATATAGTGAACAGTTCGGTTCCGTAAAATTTTTCACTATATGCGGAATTTACGATAAACAATGAAAATTCTGTGCATAATTAAACTTAATTCTAAATAAATAGTTTACTATAAGCGGGTATTTACAATAAGCGGGATAAACTGTATTATCCACGTTAATTCAAAGTTTAAATTTCTATTTTAAAATATTGTCATAAAAAATAATTGTATTTTGAAGTTTTGTTAATAAAACAATAATTAAAAAAACCTTTTTATTTTCACATCCTTAATTTCACATTGATAATTTTTTGGTCCCATTACTGTGAAATTATAAAGGTTTTACTGTATTATTAAAGTATAAATTATTTTATTGTAACTTAAGTTATGAATTACGTATATAGCATAAGCATGTAGCTAGAAGATTTATTGTAAGATGCTAAGCAACGTCTATATATTTTAATCTAAGAGCCCTACAATGCGCACTAAAACTTTATATGAATTATACTAACTTTAATAAATCTATTCAATACCAAGCAAAATTTAACATTTCAAGGTAATTCCGCCAGCAGTACACTAGTCACTCACTGCTTATATTATTCAAGGCTTAATAAATTTCATTGTTATTTAAGTTTAAATGTCACCTTTCTTGTCATATTTGTCTAAAATTTTAACAAGTTTTCTTTTAATAGTAAAGCATAATGTCAATCTGTGCAAGGCCTTCAGCAAATTTAATGTTTCAAGGTTATATCTGAAATAAGCTAAATTAAGGTTGCAGTAAAATTAAATAAAATTTTTATAAAATACATATAAATTTATGATATATATAAGCACATCTTATTTAAGTGTATTTATATAACAAACTAAATATAAGAAAATATCATATAAAACATTCATATATTAAACTGTAGTTTTAAAATTTTTTAATTTTTATTTGTTTTATTAACCAGTTAAATTTATTTTATTTTTAAATATTTGTTAATATGCAATTATTATTAAATAATTTGAAAAAAGGTAAATGGTTTGCTAAACTTTATTTATTTAATGTTATTTATTTTTAAATACTTCAATATATCAATTATTTATTAATTATAGGAGACGCTTGTCCACCTAGATCTAATATTAATTTGCTGCGAGTATATAGCAATCAGTTTTGCCCATTTTGTGAACGTGTGCTTTTGGTGTTAAAAGCCAAACAAATTGAGTATGTTAATTAATATGCTTTCTGTGTGTATATGATATATATTTAATTTGTATTTAATTATTTTGTTTTATAATAATTATTTTGTTTTATAATAATTATTTTGTTTTATAATTATTTTGCTTGTTTAGACATGAAATAATTAATATTAACCTGGATAATAAACCAGAATGGCTAACTGAGAAAAATGCCACAAATCAAGTGCCTATTATCGAATTTGGCCCGGATAATTCTACAATTAGCGACTCTCTTACAATTATTAAGTACATAGAGGAAAATTATCCTGGAAAGGCAAACAAAGCCAAAATACAAGAAGCTAACAAAAATCAACTTGTAGAAAGCTTTAATAATGCGCAGATAACCTGGTTTAAATTACTCTTAAACCAAGAATCAACTGACTTAAAAACAGCCGCGTTTGATTCACTTAAAACAGCAGAAAATTTGCTTAAAAGTGTAAAAACTACAAAATATTTGTCAGGTAACAATTAAAAAATTAATTTTACAATTTGCTATATTTAAAAAATATTTTAACTAGGCAATTTCGATCCTGATGTAAATGATTACATAATTTGGCCGGTTGTTGAAAGAATTCCATATATGTTTGACGTAATTTTGGGACAAACATATAAAGATTATCTAGCTAATGAATTGCCAACAATTAATGAATACAGAAATAATTTATTGATTGATAGTACAGTCAAAGCCGTATATTTTAAACATGATGACCACGTTGAATTTTTGAAATATACTTTGCAACTTATGAAACAGAAAAAATAATTATTTAATCTAAGTGATATTAAAAATTAATCAAGAACACATTAAAAGTAATTTATATGTTGCATTCTTATAACAATAAAAACGTGCATTTAATTTTTACTTAAATAATCTTTAATTATATATTACTTTTATGTAAAAATATTAATTTTTAATAAAAATATATGTTTAATTGTGCATTGTTAATATATTACAAATTTTATCAAAACCAATAAAACATAAAAAATATTCTCTTAAAAATGTTTTTATTATACTAATTAAAAAATATAAAATAAATTTTGTAGATAAACTAAAATATTGCTTATAATACAGTTTTAATAATAAAATGTAATTTAAATAATTGAATTTAAACATTAATTGTTGTAAGAAGACACATTATAAAAATAATAAAGTCATTTGTACTGTACTTTTGTTATTCAAACATTCAATTATAAAAAGTAATAATTCTGTCAGTTTTAGGATGTTAATATACACTCTACCAAACATTTCTCAAACTAACGTATTTCAGATTATTAATTAAACGAGTTTGAAAATAGATATGGCAAGTTCTTAAAATTGACTAAAATATTACTGTTTGTAATTAATTGAATGAGTGAAAAATATAAGAATTATTTTATTAGTGATATTGTAAATAAGTATATTTCCTTGATAACATTATTTGCACTTATTTTGCACTAATTTAGCACTTTGAGATTTAACAAATTTATTTTTTTGCTGCATAAAATCCAGTTTGTGCATTTGATTTTTATCAGACTTGCACTATTAAATTTTTATAAATAGCCTTTTATATAATATCAATTAAATAAGCACATTATATCTTATATTTTTATGTACTTTTTGATATAAATAAATTTAAGGCTGTTTAGACAAACAATTAATAAGTATAAAAGTACAAACACTTTAGTTAATTATTTAGATATATTTTATGTTTAAAAACTGTTTTTAAATATTAGCAAAAATATATAGAATATAACAAATAATTTTGTATTTTTAAAATTAATAAGTTAAATTTTAAAACAATTATTTTTGATTATTTTTTAACATAATGCAAATATTAAGTGGTAATTTGAAAAAGGGTAAGTTTGTTTTAATTGATTTATGTATAT
>JAQFXP010002172.1:0-16075 GCA_034693685.1 Belba bartosi
CTCTCTCCTGCTCTCTCTCCTGTCCTCTCTCTCTCCTGCTCTCTCTCCTGTCCTCTCTCTCTCCTGCTCTCTCTCCTGTCCTCTCTCTCTCCTGCTCTCTCTCCTTATGCCTTAGCTCTACTATTATAGCAATTCTTTTTTATGAATGGCATAGCAGTCATCGCCTGCATTGAGTGCCAGTGCACAGCCAGTGCATCGCATGCTGGCTCACAATCAACAAATACAGCCCCAAATAACTAAATGAGAGAATGTTTGAGTGCCTGTGCCTCGTAATTGAGCCCTTTTTATAATATGTGAAGCAAAGCACACCTTTAGACGAGCAACCGATCAGTTTGGGTAGAGCTCGCGGCGTTACCTCCAACCTCTCCAACCCCTCTAACCTCTTATTCACGTAAGAAAATATCAGGAGTTGTTTGATCTGGGAGTGAGTGTAAGTGCAGAGCGAGAGTGACTGACTCTATGGTGTGAGTGAGTGGGGAGAGAGAGAGAGAGAGAGAGAGAGAGGAGGCGAGTGTGAGTGTGTATGTGTGTGTGGGGTCGACTCAGGGATGTATGTGTGTTCACGAATAGAGAAATGTTTGAGAATCGATGTGCACTGCAATTAGCATTCTTTCAAATATTATGAAGAGAATGATTAAAATATTGTTTTGTTGATGCGATTCATTACAACACGTCATCGCCATTACGTCAGAGCCATTGACTAAAGTAAACACACCCTTAAGGCAATGAAAGGCAACTAAACATAGTTGGAAACACTTATTAAGGCCAGAAAGCATAGAAAGCATTAGGCATTCTATGAGAACACAACAGCTCTAAAGCGATCGTATTTTGCAAATCTCTCGTTTCACTCAATTCTACTATAATTACCTGAGAATAGCTGAGAATAATCTTCATTCAGTGCCCATAGCTTTAAACTGGAAGGAGTGGTCCACACGTAGAGTACGATTTATAATCGAGAGATGATTGTTGTAAATTATAACAGGATATTAATGAACTCTACAGCACTAGATCTACCAGTGCCTATGTCTATGTCTATGTCTATGCCTATGCTTGTGCCAGTGCCAGTGCCAGCGCCACTATGACCGCGCACGGCGCTAACAAGACAAAATGAACAAATGTGCCTGCTCAGTGTCTGCTCAGCAGGTCCACTTCGACACTGCTCTTCTCGCGCGATATTGCTGTTTGGGATATTAGACGAGAATCGAAACCTTTGTGTTTGGATTGTTATTGTCTGCTCTAATGCAACACTCAGTCAATGCAAATGCATGGAAGAGCAGACAATCAAAAATTAAAAGCAGTAAAAGCACCACTTTTTCGATTCAATCCAACACAAACCAACTCCATATTCTAACTTAGCTACAGAATGTGCTGGCCTTGGCTTGACTTGACTTGACTTGACTTGGCTCTGCGTTCCGGCCCTGTTCTGGCCCCTACCATCAAAGCATCACAAGTGCATCAATTCGACTCCGGTATCGCCGCATCGCTCAGCCATCAAATATGGCTCAGAACTGAAATTACAGACTTTTGCCAAAACCCATGTATTAGACGTCACTATTTTACTCATCACTATAATGATAGCGAGAGTGAAGTGTGTTTTTGTCAAAAAAAAGGTTTCAATTCCTTCATTGGTTCAGTTGCTTCCAAACCACAGTATGAGTGCATCACTCAGTGATGCAATGATTTGATAGTAAAAAATAACTGTAATAACGCCTGTCTCACACTTTTGACATCTCTTGTAAAAACTGTTTATCAATTTTTCTCTACTCATACATTCATACGGCTATACAATCATACAGAGCTGTACTTCAAGTAATTCCACACTTGGTGTATGAGTGCCAAAGTGGCACACGTTCTCAATATGAGCTACAGAGCTCAGCCTACAGTGCAGACTACAGTGCAGACTACAGTACAGAGTAGAGTAGAGTATGTGTGACATATCACGCAATATTTGAGAGATGACATGCAAATACAGCAAATACTGCGAATATGACGAGTCGGAGCTGTACTCGAATCAAACACCTTCACTGCCTTCACTGCCTGTGCTGGTTGTGCTGGTTGTGCTGCTCCGACAGACAATAGTAAACAATAGGGCTGTTGGAGTGCGTGTTCTCGCAGTTTATAAATTACATCAACTAATAAGGATATGACGAAGACTTGTAATCATTGAGAACATGCAATGCCTTTCAATAACATTATTAAGAATAGAGTCGATTGCAGTCACACAGAGTCAGACTCAGAGACGGTTAGCATTTTCAGTGTTCGCACGCATTGTCAAACTGACACCAACTGCCGAGAAGGGGGTCAGCATTGAAGGGGCAGATATTTTCACTCGGGTGGCACTGGAGTCAGTCAGTCACTTGCACGTGCGATGTCATTCTGTTAGACCCTTCCATAGCCCAAGAGGACGGTTAAGAGTAAGAGTTGTGAGTTTTGAGCACCGGCTCGAGTGTTACGTTAGAGTCATAGTTAGAACATTAGAGTCTATGTGTTGGCTGGCTTTGTATTAAAGTAGCTAGTTAGTATTAATACTGATGTGAATATGTACAGTACGTTATGTACATCTCTCTCTCTCTATATATATATATATGTATGTATGCGCTGAATATGGAAAATATATGATATGACGCGAAACACATAATAAATAAAAACATAAACAAACGAATGAATGAATGAATTTACGATGAATTAGAGGCGTAATCGGAATAATAGAATATGTTTTAGCGATATTAGCGACACAGGGTTTGACTGTTGAGGGAACGGGTGGGAAATGTTTGTTTACTTGTGCTCTCGTTCACCACTTGATTGAGGTTTGAGAGCTACCACTTTGAATGTTAAAACAACAACAGAAGTGAATCTAAACAATAACTGTCTCTCGTATTCATATGAGTCTATTTTAAACTAAGCCATACATAGCCTACATAGCCATACATAGCCTATTAACTGACTGATGCTTAGGGCTATTTGCACAACTAGTCAGTGCAGAAAAGGAAATTGAAGGGCTTGGTTGAGAAAAATGATAGGTTTGGCTTCGAGTCCTGTAGGCTATTGTGTATAGATCTCGTTTTCATCATATCATGCCCTCAGCACTGGTAAGACAGTACTAGCGCTGGTCAGAGCCGTAGCCAGAAATGCGTCGATAGTTACACATATCGGGTGTTCGTGTGACGAATCTTTGCGTAAATATAGGTCTGTTATAGGATTAGTTGCATTAGACGTTAGGCACGCTCTACGGCCAGCACTGCATCACTAGCAGCACCAGCAGCACCGACACTGCGAACCCCCAGCACTTGCATCTGCACGCCTTTGTCGAGTAGATGACTATATATTAGGTTATGCGATGTTATGTTATATGAGAGAAATGTGCAAATCTTTACTACTAAACATATTTAGTATGCGTCTAACGCGCACCAGAGGGGTAGCAAATATTGAGCTCTCAGTCTCTTAGTACTGAGAGGTAGTAAAACTGAGGCTCAAGTGAAAGCATAGCCAACACTACACTGCACTGCACAGGCATCTACTACACTCACTACTGGATCAAATGCATCATTGCTAACACACAACTTGTGACAAAACAAAAATAATTTTGAGCTATCATTAGTTGAGGAATGAATAAAATATAAACACAATATATATTAGTTATAGTGAATGTACGCATCGTTTGGCTATCAATTGGAGATAACAATCTACTGAAACAACTATTGACAGCATTTGCAACGTTTGCAGCGTTTGCTCCGATCTATTTGAGTTGGAAAGTGGAGAGACTGACACAACACAAGACAACACCATT
Source organism: Belba bartosi (assembly GCA_034693685.1). Classification (NCBI taxonomy): domain Eukaryota; kingdom Metazoa; phylum Arthropoda; class Arachnida; order Sarcoptiformes; family Damaeidae; genus Belba; species Belba bartosi. The sequence goes on from JAQFXP010002172.1 coordinate 3,788, forward strand.
AAACACACAAATAGGGCTCAAAACTATTTAAATATAAGTTAGTCAATGGAGCAAATGTTGTTTTGCTCTAAGGCCTAGACTATAATTTTCAATTTTATATATCTTTAGAACAAGATTTATATAATTACATTAAAACGTGGAATCGCATCCCTGCCTATGAGGTTAGCGAGGAATTTCGGTTTGAATAATAGTGGTCTTTATTTACTAAATATAAGATAACGTAAAAGAATGGTTCAATTAATGCACGCCTCCACACATTCCTCCATCACCCAAACTCGAGCCACCAAATGCTCGTCTCTAAAACTTAATTCATATTCTCAACACTTATTCAACCGTTCATTCATTCATTCATTCATTCATTTATTCATTCATTCATTCATTTAGCATTGACAAATTTTGCCAATCAAACAATACATATATTTTCTCATCATTTGCACAGAGACTCTGCATAGAGACTAACTGACTGACTCTAAGACAAATTCAGATATACCTGAGCTATAATTATTATGTAAGAGATGACCAAATATTATGTGAATGAAAGGCATTCATTTGATCAGAGGTGGTGAGTGATGCGAGAAATTCACCCCAAGGTTTGCTACACTAGTGATCATCGTATCGAAAATTGCTAACTACTCACTACCAAACATATTAGACGCGCATAAATCGTTGTATTTTTTATCCATTATCACAGTAGCTCTCGAAGCCATTAGACAGATATAGTTAGGAAAACATGTCTTATTAAAATTGCTTTGATATCAAGATAGTGGTAGTGCTAGTGGTTTGCCTTTTTTAATGTTTGCAAAGAGTGTAAGTCTTTTTAACAATCTTTATAGCCAAGGTAAAATGCAAACTGCAAACTGCAAAATGCAGAAAGGCAAATAAATATTATTATTATATTAGTAAATGATTAAAACCGAAGTCAAAGTGTTTAGTATATTTTGGCAAACTGAATACGAACTGGATAATAAATATTTATTTTTTACAAACACTTCACTCTTTAATAGACTAATAGTGCACTTTAGAAGAGTGGCTCTAATTTGCTTTGTTATATACGACGAGAAATGATTTGTTAAACAAACTTCTAAATGCCTGAAATGCGTTACATTATCTGCAAAACATTTTGATTTGTCTCTCATTCGTCAATGAAAGTGGTCTTTCTTTCAGACTTTGTTTATATACTTTGTTGCTCTCATCGCTCATACAGTCGAACCGCTCGGTTGGATCGTATGGCTTAAAGAAAGAGCGCTTCTTATTAGTCAAGTGTAGCCCTAATAGTGAGTCAAGTCCTCGACTTAAGACTATCTCATCGCTGTCTGCATTCAAATTGTGTTCAAATGAGAGGCCAATTGTAAACACAAAGTAGAGTAGAGTAGAGTAGAGAAGAAGAGTAGCAAAAAGTTTTAAAGCAGAGTAAGTACAGATTGAGGCATATTTTTGACTGTAGTTAAGAGTGTTTTCTACTAATAATACGAATACTTTTGTCATATGTTTATTGAATTCGTGAAAACGCATCCGATTTAAAGAGAAGACCAGAGAAGATGAGCCATAGATTTGAGTGAAATTGCGGTAAAAGTGAAAGAGAGACCGAAAGCAGAGGAAAGCAGTGAAGGCATTGAAGGCATTGTGAGTGGCATTGGGTTAAGTCAAATGGGCGACAGACAGTCATATTCATTGCATGAAAGCCTGTCTCCAACTTTAAACGCTTAATGTGAAGACTCAAACACTGAGAACAATAGGAGGATTGTATGCGAGCCCAAAATGGTGTCACCTAATGTTGCATTTGTCTGCCTGAGCCGCTACTCACTACCCATTCCCCTCATAGTTAGTTAGAATCTCTACTTTCCCTCATTCGGCAGATCTGTCTTAGTCTGTGAACTGATAGCACTGTTATAGCAATTCTTTAATTTCATGAAATGTACGCCAAAGCAGACCAACAGTATTGCCAACAGTATTGCCAACACTATTGACAAGAGTATTGCCAACTCTATTGGTCTTTGCATTGACTAGCGCTGACTGTATGGCTTATGAAGCTTGGAGAGGGCCGGGAGTAGTGAAACACATACCGTCTTCCAGATTTGGTGATAACCATCTCAGTTCCTAAGGCATGAAATTTTTCCCAAAGATCTTTCGATTCGAGAATAACTTTAGGGTCGTCTTCAATGCCGTCGTCTTCAGGTTCGAAGGGCCTGACAGGAGGGCCGCCGAGAGAGTGCGTCGCCAAGACGTCCTCAGCTGTGATGAACGGCGAACCCCCCGCTGACAGAGGCGGCGGCATTTGGTTTGGCATCTTTCCGAATATGCCAGACATGGGCCCAAATGCAGCTAAAGCCGACAGATAGGCGGACTGTGGCTGAGCTGATCTGTAGCTGAAGTCCGCCGGTCTCAGCAGAAAGGGCTGTTGGTATGCCATCTCACTGTACTCGTGTGCTGGCCAGGGCTCTACATCAAGACGAAATTTCATGGATGATAGTTATGCGACAGTTCGGGACAATCACTAAACGCATCAATTCTACACTTTATTACTATTTTATTTAATTAATTATTATTCGGAATTAAACACAAATTTGTGATTGATTTGTAAAAATTGTTTGACTAAACGATCATTAGTTTGATTTTTGATGCTTTCGTTCAACTCAACAGAATTACATATTCTATTACTCGACTAATTGTTTCAAGAATTTCCACTCTTATGCCACTTAAGTCGATCTTCTTTTTATCAATAAATTCAAATTAATTTCATTTGTTTTGAACTTTTTTTTAAACACAATTTTGTTTTAATTTAAGCAAGCCAATATTACGAAATACAAGTCAAAACTGTATCAAAAATAAATAAATAAATTTTATTAAACTTTCCAATTGCTTGTCATTGAAATATATTATTTAAACTAATAAATACTAATAAAATCAGTATAAATACTTACCAATTGTTATTAAATGAGTTAATTATTTAATATCTATCGAATCGATCGCTTATTATCTTATTCTTGAGTCGAGTCTTGAAGAAACAAATTCATGACTTTATATATCGATTGCACTTAAAGTTTGTTTTATCGAAACTAGAGATGAATTTTAGTGAAATAATATTAGCATTAATTGAGAAGAGAAGCACTTTTGCGAACAAATGGAATAAATCACAAATTAGTTGTTTTTAATGGCGCGTCAGGTCGTAGTCAATATTATTATTATTATTATCAGTTGGAACTGCAATATCACGCAATAATTCTTGTATAGCAGTTCTCAACACAACTACCAGTGCCGGCCGAGTGCTAGTGCGGCATCACAACGATCTGCCACAAGAAGAACATATATTGTGTCGAGAAATGACATGTTCTGAATGTCTACTAACTTATAGGGTCTGATATGACACCAACTCTATCACTATTAGATGTGGTGCAGCAACAGTACAACTGTGCCAACTCTGGCAGCTATTCCTCTAACTCAGTCAACTTAGGCTCAGCTACACTGAGCTATGCTATGACGATATGGAGGAGCGAAGCATTGGAAGCATTGGAAGCATTAGCCCAAACCTCACGTGCGAATCCTTGGTTCGAAACTGTGAACAGTCATACGAAAACTGTGAGAGGAGTCTCCTTAAGCGTTATAAGCGAGTTCATAGCACACCAGCAGGTTTATAGCATAGCATTCCAGTTCCACAACCCCTAGGAATAGAAATAGAAATACTGCCGTCGACGCCATCGACGCCATCGACTGCCACACTCGTCGTGTCAGCCAATAAAACCAATACCAAGCCATTTGTCGACGCACTCAGCCAGGCCTTTGGGTGGAGCTGTCATAACAAACACAAAACCCAGCAATGTTCACGCCACCACTCCACCATGCCACCACTTCGCTCCTCATCACCTCCTATGCTCTCCTCTCATCTCATCCCCTCTTCTCTCCTCTATTCTACTCTCATCTCATCTGCAGTGTTAGCGCTAGTGCTAGTGCTAGTGCTAGTGCTCTGCTCTGCTATATACATATATACATCGCATCCCTCGCATCACTAAAATAACTTAAGAGTGTTTTCTTCTATCGATTCTCTTCATCGACTCTTAGTTCCCGTTTCATCTCTCCATTCTCTCTCTCCCCTCCTCTCTCTCTCCCTTTCTTCCTTTCTATCTTTCTTTTTCTCTCTCCTCCTGCTCTCTCTCTCTCTCTCTCTCTCTCTCTCTCTCTCTCTCTCCCTCTTTCTCTCTCGCACTCCATTTCTAAGGCATATACTATAGACTGTAGTAGTTGTATGATCCGTAATCCGGAGCCGCATTGCATTTCAATTTTCCAATACTTACTACTTGTTTCTATGGTAGCCCTTACTGGTAGTGCTGATAGAGTAATGCAGAGGAGAGAGAAGGAAGAGGGGAGAGGGAGAAATAGATAAATAGGGAAAGACAGAGAGATTGAGAGGAGAGTGGAGGAAAGGGGAGAAGAGTAGAGGAGAGGAGAGGAGAGGAGAGAAGGAGAGAGAGAGAGAGAGAGAGAGAGAGAGAGAGAGAGAGAGAGAGAGGGAGAGAGAGGGAGAGAGAGGGAGAGAGAGGGAGAGAGAGGGAGAGATATGAGTTTCGATGAGGATATTACACATCTCTTAATCTTGTTTAAGACATCGCATCATTGAATCAATAGAAAGCATACGTTCACTGCATGTCTCCACTCATTCACTTGTATTTTATGTCAAACATTAAAACGAATCAATATTTTATTCGCTTCACAACTGTTTGATCTGTCTTTGCCTCAACTTTTGCCTCAAATTTTCTTCTATCAGAAACAAAGTATCGATTGTTGTAATGAATCGAACGGTAAGGCGTCGGCAATGAAAAGAATGGAGGGATTGGAGGCACTGGAGCCACTGGAGCCACTTTAAGCAAAATAATGTAATGCGATATAATGAGAAGCAACGGCACCGGTAATGCACATCGCATGCAAATACTAATACTATTCTCAACTAATGTCTATTTTGTCTATTTTTTGTTTGCATTGTTTGCACAGTTGTGTATAAGCAGACCCTTTATTGAAAATTGATTAGCAGTCGAGGTCGGAGTAGACGAGATCACGAAAGCAGCGAAGCCGTACTTATTTGGTCGCATCCGCATCCCATCCCATCCTTTCCCTTCCCTTCATTTCTGATTCAGTGGTTCAGTGGTTCGTGTAGTACAACATATCTGTCGCACTCGCACTACACTCCCGCATCAATTCTCGCTATTATACCAAATTAGCCAACATTTCAGTCTATTGTGCCTATGCCAGTGCCTGTCTATGTCTATGGCTGTGCCTGGATAATGCTAGTGCCTGTACTGCACAAACTTGTGCTGTTTTTGCATAAAAGCTTATACTGTATGAGAGCTACAATACTAACGATATGTGTGTTTTGCGTGAAAATAGTTCAGAACTCCAACCGAGTGTCGGAAAGATTTAGTGAAGAGTATGAAAATAATTATGAATACATGACATAAATAAAAACAACTGAATATATCTTTTCTGTATAAAAAGCTGTTATTAACAAGGGCTGAGTCAGCACTAAATCAATTTCCTATTACTAATAAAGACTCATTAATGTATTAATGTTTGCTTTTTAATTATTATTCTGTTTTGAGTTTTGGTTTAGTTTTTTTTTAAATATTAATATAAAAACTCTTATTTTAAATCTTGTTAATTATTATTTGTAATATTTATCATTTAAATTAAATATTACTTGTTAAACGATAAATTTCAATATGGCTTAATGTTTAAATAGCTTATTTCAACAAAAATACATTGATTTATCCTTAAAAAATATTAATTCAACCTTATTGATTTGCTTTTATTCTATCTAATTAAGAATTTCTCAACACCATATCGAGCATGTAAACTTTAAACATTGCGTAATTAAAATTAGTTTATTAAAGTCATAGATTTAATTGTTTAAAATTAACAAAATAGAAAAGTCAAGCACTAACCAACAAGCTATTTATACTTATATTTAGTAAATCTTATACTTAAAATGTAAATATGATAAAAAGATTGAATAAATACGCGATTTTCGCTTAAAAACGGAAAAATTAATAATTTTTATTTTTGTATTTTACTTTGTGAGAAAACAGTGATTTATCTAAATAATCTATGAATATATCAGAAATAAAATAATTATTTAATTTAAATAACATTCTCTCGCATTATATGCTTATTATATACATAAGAATTTGAATTCAATTTCAAAATCACGTAAACCAACGGATAATGACATTAAATAGCAGTTAATTTCAATTGTTGTAATGACTAATAAATAAGAAGATATAAGAATTCGTGTCTCACTTCTCAAAAGGTTTTAAATATAAAACATTTGGTTTTATGCAGGGATTGAGAAAGCGAAGGGGGGGGGTCAGCTAAAACCCCCTAATTTAAAAAATTGTTATTTATCGTGCCTAGCATTGGCACACCTTATGCCCGATGTCTATGTCCAAAGCACAGCCTATGTGTATGCTTTGCTCCCCCGGATCACCCAATCTTCTCAATCCCTGGTTTTATCAATAATACGAAATGAGCTCTAATTGTGATGAGAAGCAGCAGTTGCTGAGCGAACGCGTGATTTGTTGGGATGTAATACAATCGGCAATTCGTGAAAACATCGGTAATGATATTCACGACAAAATAGGCCATCAATGCATCCCTACATCACTCCAGCGCCCCAGCACTACAGCACTACACTGTAGAGTAGGTCTAAGTCTGTTATTTGGTTTAGATGTCTTCCACGTAATGGTGTAGTGATGTGGCGAAGGTATGGCAGGAATGGTGGAAATGGCAGAAATACAAAGTAGAAAATACAGTATATTTAGTAGATTTAGGTGGACTCGAATGCCAAGTAGTTATTTGTTGCTCTTCCTAATTACCTTGCTATTCCTGCGTACAGCTGCTGCTGACGTTCCCCTCAACTCAAAGCTTGGGCTGAGGTCTGCACAGAGAGGTTGTGATGAGAAACGCATTAACCGAAGCCACACACGGATTGCGTTATTAAAATATAAGATTATTTCGATATAAGACATACCTATAGATCCGTTGAGAGGCTCTCGTCTTTGCTTTGTTTGTCTCTCATTATCGAATACTTGTCTTTCGTCCCCTTTTTGGTTTAGGCTGAGCTGTTTCAGGCCTTTCTGATCGAGAGATAAGCCATTGCTGGCTCTGCTTTGATCGTCGAGCGAAGGCCTTCTGGTATTGTCAGTCAACTGTCCCGCGGCTGACATTTTTTTCAGGAGTCGTTCGTTTTCCCGACAAACCAACTCGTGGTCGTGTATTAAGGTCTGCCTCTGTTGGTGCAGTTGGGAGTTCTCGGCCCTACAAACAGGCATACAGACAGATAGACATACAGATTGTCATATATTAATACTAAGACTCATAGATTGTTGAAATAATTGAATTTAGGCTATAATGCAAATAATATAATAGATAATCAGTTCATTGTCTCATTGTTTGCAGAGTTGAGCCCAAAATATAAATATGTTTATCAGATATGTATGAATAGTATGAATGTATGACTGACCGCAACGACTCGTTTTCGTGCATATATTTGTTGAGCATATTCTGGTGTAGTTCTGACTCCCTGTCCGTTCGCTCATTGCTTTCGATGAGTGAATTGCTGGAACTATGAGACGCCGGTCGACCTGTGCTGTCGTCATTACGGGCACTCACTAGGAATCCAGTGCCGAGGTTCAGCTGTATGGAAATGGACGGTTGGCAAGAGATTAGCTCTGATTGCACAACACTCGCACACACACCACATATACACATTACACACATTACACACTCAGTACAAACAGTACAAACATTACAAACACTACACAAGACACACATCCATTAGTATCCCTCCCAACAAATTAGAGCTTCACTCTAACCATCTCTAATCACTCTAATCATACGTTTGAGAACTACATACGCTTTGGGCACTATTTGCACAACATATCAATGTGTCAGCTCTGGATAGCTCTGAATTGCTCTCAATCCCAATCCCAACGAATTACTACAAAATTATGTATTACCTGTTGTCTTAAATAGTTGTTTTCCATTCTTAATAAACGAACTTCTCTTTTCAGACTTAATATTAGCAGTTCTCGCGGATCCTAAACACGATTTAATTGACAATAATTGCATAATTAATAAACTAATTGTGTCTAAAAATTTAATCATAAATAACACATATCATACCATTCGGACAATTGGATTGGTTTTAACTTTCTTAGCTCTGGAGGCATATCGTAACGTATTTATGGTTTCGGATGAATCCAACTTATGCGGGGATACGCAAGCAATCTATGTTATGCATAATTCATCATCATCAACTTATTTTTATTTATTTTTTTGTTTTGTTTTTTGTTTAAAGCTATTGATTTGACAATAAAAACAGCAATTCTTCAATCAATTTGCAATTAGTTGCTCAAATGTTGTTTATTTATTACACTTGGACATTTTATACTTTATCTATAACAAGAACAATGTGATTTAAGTGTCAAATAGGATCACTTTAGAGCAAATTTAATTAAATGATAAAAGTTTTTTTTGTAAATTCAATATTCGTATTTGAAAGTGTTAAACTTGAAAATTATAAAAAAAAGTTTTGTATTTCGCATAAAATTTAATATTTATTAATTTATTTATAATGAACTTTATGAACGATTCATATATAGGCATACCATGCTGCTATACAGTAGAAATTAATTATATTATTCCCGTCTATTTTTATCTGTATTATAAACATAATACAACACCTGTACATGTAATTTGGATTTTAAAACTAACTTTCTCACAAATAAAAACTAAAATTCAGTTTTAGAATATTTTACTTTAATTGAAAATTCATCTAAATTATTAAAACATTCGATAATATTTTATATCAAAATTAATTTTATATCAAATTATTTGAATCAAGAAACTTAAAGTAAAAAATTTTAAAAGTTTTATTAAAATATTAAAGTCAATTTTAATCTAAAAATATGAATTGTGAACTAGTTAGTTAATTAAACACATTTGTGTATTTTCAAAACAAAATCATTTATTTCAATAAAATTAATTTCAAATTAAGTTATTATTAGAAATAACATTTTTTCAAATTAAATAAATTTATTATTAAAACATAATTTAACCTCATCTGACCTGTTTGGATTTTTTGTTTTTATAAAAATTAAAAATTTTAAAAATTAATGTTAAAGAATATTTTATAAAAAAAACTATCTAAGACTAATAAATAATATTTTTGTATTTTTTAGGCCTTATTCTAAATTAGGCCTAATTTTAACTGCAGTCAACTATGGGTTTCAGACCTGTGGTCGGAACCAAAAATTGAGAGATAAAACAGAAATATAATTTACATTAACTTCTATTGAAATTATATTGAAAATTGAGGCATAATTTCCAGAGAAGAACACAACTAATCATTGATCAAGTCCAAAACTCATAGTTGATTGCATTAATAGATTCAAATAGATACTTTACAAATAAAACTGAGTTAAGACTATTTTGAAAAAAAATCTGAATGCCTAAGAGTAATAATCAAAATATTTTGGGAAACTTGAATTAAAATTTTTAATTTAAAATATTTCAACAAAATTTGACTTTAAATAGTATTTTGACTCTTTGCTATTTCTGTTTACAGCTAACAATTAGTACAAGCAATATACAGGTCAATCATTATGTTGATTTTTAAATTTTATTTAAATTTTTAAATAAATAACAATCACTACAAGTCCTAAAACAAGCTGGTGTGTTTAGAAATAAAAATTATTAATAAAATATAGCAAAAATGTCTTCACCTTAGCAGAAGCGAGGTAACCCTCTTTTAAAATTTAAAAAATAAAAGTTAGAAATAAAAGCAAATTTTGACAAAAATTAAGGCTAAATTTAGTTTAAACCAGTCAAATTAAAGCTTTTGACAAAAAATGTCTTTTATCCCTACTTTTACCCTTACAGGGATTTTAAAATAAGCAAATTTGATTTTTGATTATTTCTAGTTTAAAAACCACTAACTAGAATTTATGCAAGCTTTTATTGTTCACGGTTGTAAAAAACCTGATTACTGTTTTCAGAACATTTCAAACAATTAAAGGCTAACTATATTGGTTTTAGTTGCAACTGAAAGCGTTAGGGTGCTTTTTGTCTGTAAAGGTAATATTTTTAAAAATACAATTTTAATATTTTTAGTTGATTGGCATGGTAAATCCAGACAATAGAAATTAAAATAGTAATTTTCTGATAAAATGGCAAACACTTTACATATAATCTATAAAAAGAAAATATTATATTATTATATATAAACATTACAACCAAAAAGCCCCCAACGCCCCCAGTTGCGGTTGAAACCAATATAGTTAGCCTTTATTTGCTCCAATGTTCCGAAAACAGTAATTAAGTTTCTTAAAGCCATAAACAATAAAAGAGGGCCCAATAGTACTGTACAGTAACAGTACAGTAAGCTATTTCTAAATAATATAATTTTGTTTTTATTTGTTCCAAAAATTTATTTTAAAACCAAGACAACAATTTTAAAATTTAATTATATATACATAAAATTCTAATTTCAACTAACTAGTAAGATCGAAATTAATTATAATTTTCATCTGTTTATAAAATTAACTTCATTTCATGTTAATTCGAAACAAACTTTGGTCAACAAATATAAGTTCAATAAATATTTAAGTTTATTACATATCTACATGTTTTAAAAATATCAAATTCTGTCTTAGTTTTTATTTGTTAAAACTGTAATGCTAAAAAGCATAAAAGATAAGTTTTAAATTAATTTTGTATAAAACTAAAATTTTAAAAACTGTGCATTTTGTTTATTTACCTCCTTTAAATTCCTGGGTTAAATATAAACTCATATTATGAACTCATCCTTTTAAACATAATTTTTTGAGAAATTCGCTTTTTGTCTATTAATTTCTTCAATAAAGTAGTTTTACAATTTAAAAAAAAGTTTAACTTAATTAAAACAAACTAAGTTAGCACATTTCTATTCCTTAGCGTCTTTTATTTTTAACGCGTCCTATTTTTTGCAATTAAATAAAAACGTATCTATTTTTTAAAAAAGGGATAGCTTGTACATACTGATATTTAACAATTAATTAATTTTTTTAAATTGATATTTAACATAAAATATTTAAATTTTTATCCTTTTTACACTTATATTTAAATCAAATATTCTGAGTAAAGTTTAAAATTAAAAAATAGATTAATTGATTCTAAATAATTTGATAGAAATTTCCTAAATATATTTTGAAGATTAAATATTTTCTATTAAAGTTTAAACTTAAACAAGTTTATGCATAACTTAATTAAAAACTTGAATTTAAATATAATAATTGACTTATTATAATTAAACTTAAAAAATTGAATTAAAAATAAAATGTATAGATTAATCTATATAGCAAGAATGTTGTTTAAATTCAAACGGTAAGAAACTGTATAGATTGAGGTCTCAAAACACCTAGTTTAAATAGCTACAAATTTTTTTAAGTAAGTAAAAAAATTATGTTCAATTAATAATATTACTAGAATTGTTAGAAATTAGTTTTACAAAAATTTATTTATTAAAACAACACCTAAAACAGCAAAATGGCATGAGAAATTTAATAAAAATTAATTGTCATTGTTTTACTGCAGACATAATTGAAAAAGTCAATTTCAAAACTTATCGATATATACTGTATATTCAATTAATTTAAATAAAATTGAAATAAATAGTGAATGAGTGGATGTAATTTTGTGTAAAGACTTGTTTTATATTAAATCTTTTAAAATAAAACTAATTATTTGATAGATATTAGAAATATAATTATTTTACTATAATATATAATTCACATTCAATCCTAAAATGATAGATTGAGTCAACTAATTAAAGTAAAATAAATATTGAATAAAGTATTGCTGACGAGTGGGTCTAGAGTTACCATTAAAGTCATACCACTACCAGAAAGACTGTCGGCGAGTAGCTTGGTGAGAGTCGAGTCTCGGTAGGGAATGTGTCCGCTTCTCCTTTTGGGATCAGCCAAAGAAGATATACAATTGCCTTTCGAGTAAATTAAAGTTTATATATATATATATGTATGTATATATATAGGGCTATATTTGCTTATATTTGGCTATATTTACAAGCTTTACAGTAATGAGTGAATGAGTTAGAGATAGAGAGCAGGAGAGAGAGCAGGAGAGAGAGAGAGCAGGAGAGAGAGCAGGAGAGAGAAAGAGAGCACGAGAGAGAGAGCAGGGGAGAGAGCAGGAGAGAGAGAGAGCAGGAGAGAGAGAGAGCAGGAGAGAGAGCAGGAGAGAGAG
>JAQFXP010002173.1:0-16074 GCA_034693685.1 Belba bartosi
TTAACATCAGGTTATGTAAAGACTAAAAAACTGAATCAAATGATATCAATTTTATCTTCGGGAAATGATGGGAAAGTAGTTATTTTTATAGATTAAAATTAACGTAGATTAGTAGAAGTACAATTTTGCGTCACCATTGTTGCACGCGATATTTGTTGCCAAAAAAGAGTGTAATATAAATTTTATCTTCAGCAAATGATGGGAAAATTGTTATTTTTATATAATAAATTTTTTTAATGTAGTAATATGGCATTTTAAAATTAATATCAAAATTTTTGGCACGTTTAAATTAAAATTGAAAAAAAGAAAAAATAACAATTTTAAATTAATTTTATTATATAAATAATTATAAATTTATATTTTAATATAATTTAATTCATAAAAATAGTTAATTATTATATATATATTATTTTATTATCATTATTTCATTTCATTTGCGTCTTTCTCGTCCTCACTGTCGTCGTCACTTGAGTCAATTATAGTGCAATCAATAAACAAATTATCTAAATATGAAGCCGAAGATTGAAATTCAATTAAATGTCTCCCATATCCTAAATACCTAATATGGAAAGAATGTTTAAATACAATAAATTTTATTTTTCATTTTTACCAAATAATTGACATAATGTGAGAACAACAGCCAACAGTTCTCCGACCATTTTTGCATTGGCAATAATACTCAATTACAGAATCAAAGTTTTGTTTTGTATTGTCGATAAGAACATAGGTAATATATGACTTTTGAGTTTTAGTTCCGGTGTGTCTCGATTGAATTTTTGAGCGAATTAATATTGGTAATATGATTTTAATACTATATTTGTTATAATCTAATGCATAACTTTCTTTGAGTATTCCATATATTATCAATTATTCATTATTTGAGTTAATATGTTTTGGTATTTTTCACACAATTACATACATACAAACTATATATTATCTAGTTAATATTATATTTTATCAAGTTATTTATTTCTATTTATTATGTTATTATCTTAAATGTAAACTTAAAATAATTAATAAATTAACAAAAAATAATAATAATAATGTACAAATTAATAAAAAATATTTTTATTTAATTAATTCAACTTTTGCCGAAATATCTGAATATAATATAACTTTTTGGTCAAAATTTTTATTTATATTTTGGATGACTATCGAAAATATTTCTGTTTTTAGTTTAATTATATTAATATATTCAACAATGGATTTATTTTTTACATTAATTTTTATTTACATTTTTCTCTTTACTGCTTTATGGTTATTATTTGTAATATTCACGGCTTCGTCAGTTAATATTAAAGTGAATAAAATGCATAAAATATTTAATTATTTATATGTAAAACAATTTTCAAACATAAATATGAAAACAAAAATTTATTTAATAATTAGATTTAAAGTAATTTAGTCATTTATATTTAACACAAATATATTTATAAATTGTTTATATTTTCAGTTGCAGTCAATGATAGAACGAATAGCTCTAAAAAGAGTTGGATTTTCGTGTTATTCGTTGTTTACTATTAATTATTTTCGTTGTTATGAAGTAAGTGAAAAAAAAACATAAGATTTTTTATATTTTAAATATTTAATATAAAATTAATTTACAGATAATGGCAATGCTTTCGATGCTATTTCTCAAACTTTCGAAAATGATTTAAATCAATATTTAGTAATATTTTTAAAATTTTGTTTTTAATAAAAACAAATAATTACATAAAAATTATCTTTAGTTTGCAAAATTAAATTAAATAATTTTACAAATTTCCTAATAATTAAATAATAATATTTATTAATTAGGCTTTCTCAGAAAATGGCATAAATACTATTTCAGAATTTGTTTTTACAATATCTAATAAAAATAATAAAATAAAGTATATATTAAATTATTTAATTATTAAAAATTTATAGTTGTATTAACTTTGACATTTATTTAACTTACCAAACTACGATATACCGGCATTGATTGTCTGCTTTATTTTTACAATATAGTATGTTTACATTAATTTGTTTATATTAAAATTAAAATAACCAGATGAGATTTTAATTAGTTTTTAAAAATATATTTAAAGAAACTTCTTTTACGAATTTACTTTTAAATATTTTAAATGTAATTTATTTTTGATTTCTATATTTTAAATCACATAAAAACTTGTTTTTATATTTTACATGAATACGTATTATAATCTATTGGAAATAATTTCAATTTAATCAATAAAGATTAAAATGTGTTGATTAACAAATTTAACTTTTAAATTGCTTAATTAATTTTTATATTTATTAAAAAATAATTTAATTTTATTAAAGATGCCAACAAGCAACTCCTGAGCACTAATTCCGAAATATAGATTCAAAAGTCCTCCGCATTGTATCAGATATTCCGCGAATAGAAGATCTGCCGTTTCTTTGTATGCAATGATTGGATGATTTAAGTTCCAAAATATCGACATTTTTTTAGTCTTATTTTCATCACTTGATTGTCGATCAATGAGTTTAGTTGTAATGTAATCGTAATCAACATTTAGACAATCTTTTGGACAAATGCTTTCACAATATTTATTATTTATTAAAAATTTATATTTTTGACAAATCATCTTTCGGTCATTTATATAAATATTAATCATGGCAATATATGTTCTATCTGGCCCATTATAAAACAAAGGGTAACAATTAGAATAATTAAAGTGTTTAATAAATCTGCATTTAATCATACAATCATGGTATGAACTAGATGCAAATGGGTGTTTGTCATTTGGTGTGTAATCACTGCAGTTTCCGTATGGATGTCCCAATAAATGTTTCGATAATTTAGTTATAAATATAGAATTAAAAAGTTTTATATTTGTTCTTAAAAATGTGTTGGTAACATCATGCGAAAATATTTTTAAATCAATTAAATTTTTCAATTCTTTTCGATTTTTGTTTGTATTCCAGTAATAATCACTCAGATTAAAATATAAGCTTAAAAATGGATCAAATTCATTTCTATTTTTACTTGATAATTTATGTTCAATTTGCTGCAAATTTTTAAAATTTATTAAATATATTTTCATTACATCATCATTAATTGGAAATATATGAATACTTTTTAAATTATTTAAATAACTTGCCGTTAAGTTAAAATCAAATATTTTTCCGGAATTAAAAAATTCAAATCTAAACATATTTTTCTTTATTTCAAAAATTGAATTTTCTATTAAATCATTATTTGTTAAACCATTTGTTTGGATACATATTAAAAGTTTTTGCATAATATAAGACATATTTTTATAATTATCCAAACTTAATTTTGTTAAATAATCATCTTTATTATTTTTACAGTATTCTGTAAAATTTATATTAATAGAATTTTGATCAATTTGTTCCCAATATATTGAAAATCCAATCTCAATGTTAGGTATTTTTTGAGACAAATAATTATTCGTTATATGTATTTGCAGTTTGACGTTGTATTTAAAGTAACTCAAAGTCAGTTCATATAATAAATAAATTAAATATATATTCAAAACAATGCTTAATATTTTCTGAAAAATTAATTATATATTATTTAGATAAATATTTATATAAACTATAATTTATCTTACCTTTAAATTATCCTTTAATATATTTTTGATTAATTTTTTAATTTTATTAAAATTATTAAAAATTGAAATTAAATTAATATGTGTATAAATTTTGTTAAAAATTAATTTTAATTTTAAATTAATTATTATATATTGTAACAAATTGTGTAATATATCTAAAATTGAATCACCCTGCCAAAAATTAAATATATTTACTAAACTAATAATTAGTCCAAATAATAGCATGTATGGAAAAAATATAAAATGCACAAAGTGCTTGCCTAAATATCTTATTGTGGTAAACGTTAAATATCTATAAATATAGTTATCCGTCAGCTGTGTTGGGCTTGTTGTATAAAAACTCTCGTTACAATCATCTGGACAAATTTTAGCACATGTATTCAACAAAACAAAATTTAATTTATCAATGTGATGTTTTACCAAATTTGAACAAAATTTAACTGTTTGAATTTTTCCTGTATAGTTGATTGCAATAACATTCAAATGATTCGTTTGTGGAATACAACTCATATTTTCCAAATAGCCTCTAATATAGCACTCATTCAAACAATACGATTGGCTTTTTAAGGCTAATTTTTTACTGGAAATGGAATAAATTATTAGTTTAATAATATTTTTAAATGAATTTAATTTTTTAAAAAAACTTAATTATTTTTCTTTAAATGCTAGTCATATTGACTTTGTTGGTCATATTAAACTGTAAATAATTTTGATTATATTCTGTTTGCTAATTATGTTTTTGTAAATCATTTTTAATATTTTATTAATATTTAAATACAAGAATTAACCAATTTTTTGACCAAATTATTATAGAAATTAAAAAAATATATACGCAGTAACATATATATAAGTTAATTAATTTATGTTTTTATTTTATTTAAGTATTGATTAATTTTATTATTGTACAAAATATTATTTATTTAAACAATTTTTAACATATAATTATTAGATTTCATTCAAAATCTTTTTAATAATGAATAAAATTCTTTATTCTCTGGACTTAAATATATTAAAAGATGTTTAATAACCAATCAATATGAAAAATGGAAAAATATTTAAACGTAATTTATTTATAATTACAACAGGATTTAACTTTTATTTTAATTGTGATTTAATAGATTGTTTAATATATTATTAATCAGTAAAAGAAATTTTATTAAATTGTTTTAAAATTACTAAGATATTGGTGTTTGAACTTGTCATGGTCAAAAAACGTTTTGGACAAAAAATCCAAAATTTAAAAACTGATTAAAATTTTCTAAACCCGCCAAATGTTTTCCAATTGCGTTCAATTAAACTAGTTTTTAATTATTTGCAAAATTAGATGTATGTTTGGAGATAAACAGTCAAAAAACTAATATAATTAAAAAAAATAAAATAATTTTTTCAATGTTTAACAAAAATTTAATACAAATTCAATTGAAAACTAAATTTTTGTTAATCAT
This sequence comes from Belba bartosi, assembly GCA_034693685.1. NCBI lineage: Eukaryota > Metazoa > Arthropoda > Arachnida > Sarcoptiformes > Damaeidae > Belba > Belba bartosi. The sequence continues at coordinate 5,027 of JAQFXP010002173.1, forward strand.
TAAACATTAAAAATAATTTTTTAAATTAAATTATTGCGTTTATTTAAACTATTTTTTGATTATTTTCATAATTAAATGTATGTTTGGGGATAAACAGCGGTAAAAATAATTTAATTAAAAGTTAGTTAATTGTGAAGGAATTTACTAATATGCCTTCAACCAATATAAATTTTTTGATTAAATTAAAATATTAATTATTAAATTTTATTTTAAATTACAGTACGCAATCAATTAATTTTTACCAAATTATTTTTAATATAATAACAATTTCTAATCTTAATATATAAATAATTACTACAATTTGAATTAATTGCAAAAAAATAAAATAATATAAGGGTCCTGAAAAAGTTTGGACCAAACAAGATTTTAAATAATTCTTAAACTAAAATAAATAATTAAGTTCTGTAAATTGGATCTAATAAATGTATTTAAAAATAATATAAAGTATATTAAGATTTTTTCAACTCATTACTCATATCTGAGAAAACGAGATGAATGCAAAGTATTATACGCTAGCTAACCCCAGGGGTGGGGGACCGGAAGAGGGTAAGAAAATAAACAGACAAAGAGTTGTTCTCTTATTTGACATATGAATCACTTTGATCGGCAAACTTTAAGTATTGTAAATATTTATACAAATATTGCACATTTTATATGTAATTTTACCCTTTTTTAGATAAGTATTAAAAACTAAGCATATTCAACACTATAATTAGTTTTAGTTATTATTTATAATATTAATTATTATTAATTTATTTATTACAATCTTATTTATTACGATATCAATTTGTTGAATTTTTATTTTATATTTCAATAACAAAAAATATCGTAATATTAAAATAGTTAATATCGTAATAATTAATATTGTAGTAAATTAATTTTTACTAATTGATATTAAAAATAAAATTTAAAATAAATGCAGTGTAAGATATGTTTAATTTTTAATATTTAATAAAAATGATAAAATTACATATAAAATTTGCAATATTTGTATAAATAACTAAAATACTTAGAGTGCGCCGATCAAGGTGATTCATATGTCAAATAAAAGAACAACGCTTTGTGTGTTTATTTTCAACCCCCTTTCTTGCTCCCCATTCTTGGAATTTTCTACAGTATAGTACTTTGCATTCATCTCGTTATCTCAGATATGTGTCATGAAGTGAAGAATCTTAAAATACATTATATCAATTTTAAATATATTTATTAGATCCAATTTAAAGAACTTAATTATCTCTTTTAGTTTACGAATTATTTAAAATCTTGTTTGGTCCAAACTTTTTGAGGACTCTTATAATATAAATATAAAAAAAATAATATTTAAAACAAATTAAATTAATAACTAAATATATTTTATAAACATTTAAAAATAGATATTAGAAGTGTTTTTTAAATTTAAAATTTTCATATTAAATATTTAATTCAAATATATTTTAAATAAATATTTTAAATTTTATAAATAATTTATTAATTATTTAAAGTTTAGATTAAATTTTAAAAATTGACTTAATTATTATTATTTACACTTTGTTAAAAAAAACTACATTTAAATTTAAATTATAATACTTAAATCTACCAGTTAAATAAATCAATTATACTTTGTTGAAATTTATAATGACTGTACAGTAAATTTACTATAATTCTGTTTAAGAACAATAATAAATTAAAATAAAGAAGTAAAATAATATAGTTTATTGTTTATACTAATGATTGACTATTTAGTATATGAGTATAATAAAACAATTTTCTAAATATTTATAATTTAAATAAAATTTATATTGTAATATATAAATTTAAAAAATATTTTAGGCTTATTAATAGTTTATTACCGATTAACGACGATATTACGTGAAACTGTCCATATCATACGATAAAATATTTTTTAAAATTTTATGGTAAATTTAAAATTGTTTAACCAAAATCTTATATATTCAAATATTTTAAAATTTTTTTAAAATTTGTATTTTCAATAAAATTATTAATTATTTTTAATTATTCATAATAAATAATTAATCAACATTTTAAAAAATTTAGTTTAATTTAAATTAAAATTTTATAAACTTTAACATTGTTTAGAAAAATTAAATACAAACTGCAAATTTTATTTTTTTATAAATTTAATTTAACATTTTAAATTTATAATTTATTTTTGGATATTTATTTTGATCAATATTTTATTTTCTGTTCCTGAAATAGAATTTGATTATTTTTTAACATTATTTAAAACCGGAGGTTATTTAATATATGTGTCTTACTAATTTTGTCTTACTATTAATAATCAATTATAAAATTAATTTTATTATTTATTTATTTACAATAAGTTAAAAGTACGTATTTATAATTAGTAAATTCTCCATATAAAGACAATTTAATGTTTCTTAGCTCATTTGATAGTCGCTTATTATTGCCTAACTTCTAGAAATCTAATTCGGATAAAATAAAACGACCATTAATTTGTAAATATTAGTTATTATAAATTTAAAAATCATTATAAATATGAGAGACTGAATGAGTAAATCAAATTAAATAGAAGACTAACATTAACTAGGGGAGGAATCTAAATTGCTGACCATTTGCAAAATGTTATTATTTAAAATTAAAGCTAATTTTTTGTTTATTACATAACCAACATTTATATCTGCAAATGCGTTCAGAAAAATAAAAATATAATTACACAAACTTTTACTTTTAAATAAATTTACCTGTACCTAAGTCCTATTAGCTCTACTAAGTATTACCAATTTTTATATATAATAACTTATTTTAATAATTATAATTTACAGTCTGTTTTGCTTTTAATATTTAAATTAGAAGAAATAGTTAATAAAACTTAAAAATTTAATTTACAGTTTATAAGCTGATATTTATAAACTGTAAAGTATTTTTTAAAGTTTTAATAATTGTAAATTTTGAATTAATTATAAAATGCGGAACAGACTGTAAATTAAATTTATTAAAATAACGTATTATATATATAAATTTGAAATACTTGCTAGAGCTAATAGATCTTAGGTAATAAACATAATAGACCCATAAACATAAACCTTTGTATTTTTGTGCCAGTTAGAGCATATTTATTGATTATCAATTATGGCAACATTAAAGAAACAAAAATATTTTAATCTCAAATTGCCAATAATATCAAAATTGTATATTTGAATTAAAAAGTTTTCAATAAATAAACATATTAATGCGATTCTTTTCGAAAATATTATGATTTTATGCTTTAAAGAATTATTTTTAAATTAAAAAAAATATATTAATTTAATTTAACGTTAAAACATGTTATATAATTACATTATTCAATAAGTATTAATTGTTGGTTATATTAAAAATATATAAAATTATTATATAATGTTGTCAAAAATTAAAGAAATAAACTTAATACAGTAGAAACAATAAAATATTTTATAATTGTTTTTAATTAAATTTTTGCAAAAATTGTTAAAATAAACTAAACATAAATTTTAATATATATTTAAATAATTTAAATTAAAAAAAACTATTTATATATTTTTTATAATAATTTTATCAGTTTATAAAATTTATTATACAAATAAATTTAAATTATAATTTTAATAACATAAATATATTTTAAGTCAATAATTTATTTGTGTAGAGCATTAAATTAGTTTAATGTTTATTTGTTGTATAATTTTTAAAAATATAAATTATATATAAAGCAAAATAAATTTATTGTGTTACCGTAGTATAATTATATATACTAGAATACAGTATATTAAATTTAGGTAAAATTTAATAAACGTATCTATTTAAAATTTTTTAAAATTTTATTATTAAATTTATCAATAATTTGTAAGCAAAATATTAAGTTAATTTAAAACTTGCTTATTTCAAAATAACTCATTAAAACCAGATTAATTAAAACTTAATTAGTATTAATAGTTAGTAACAAGTGCAATTTTTATTTAGTTAATAAAAATAATTTTAATAATTGTTTGGATTGTTATTTGAATATATTATTTATTTAACAAAACAATAATTATAAATTTCAAAAAATTAATTATTCAATGAAATAAAATTAATATGTATTGGTTGTATTTATTTACCAAATTAAAATATTTTAATTTTTTTCACATATAATTTATATAAATTTATTATAGAATACAATAAGTAAAATTTATATATTACGTTTATTCAAATATTTATTATTCAAAATTTTTAAAAATTATTTAGAGTTATAGTTTAATAGAGACAATTAATTATTGATATATATAAAATATAATATATTTTGTGCAAATTATCTAAAAAATTAAAATTTGCTTATAACTAATATAAATTAAAAATTTATGATTGTAAATTTGTTGAATTTTCAATAGGTTATTTATTAAAGCAAATTTGAAACAATAATACTATGTACTATATATTTAATCAAACATATATACATATACTGTAGTAAATAGATATCTAAAGTTATGTAAAATAAATTGGAAAGCGCATAATACTAAAAATAATAGCTGCAACAATTTTATGTATTTAATAAAATTAAAAAATATTTACTATAAATAACTATTGCTTGAAGCAATTAAACCCGAGTGACTTAAAAAATATCAATTCATTATTTAATTTATTAAATACAAATTAATTTAATAAAGTTTGCTATAACTAAATTGTTTAATATAATAGAATTTATCTTGAAATTGTAAAATTAATTTTTTAATAGTTGTAAATTAACTTTCTAACAATAAATTAATTTATAGAATCAATTGACAATAATGTTTTTATTAAACAAATAAAAATTATCAAATACATAGCTCCCATTTTATGTAAAAGTATTTTATGTTTTTGGGGCGAAACGTTTGATCAAATAAATATTGGGTTTGAATAACAGAGCGCATGTATTTTTGGAATATAATTTATAAAAGGTATACATACTTACAAATTTTTCTTTAGTTTATAAAAATGTAATTTATTTTTACTAACAGTGCAAGGGTCATAATTTATGCTTAGAAATATAATTGCATCATATTTTTTTTGTTTTAATTATTATTGATATTAATAATTAAAAGCTTACTTATTAGTAATTGTAAACTTTGGTGAGAAAAATGTAGAATTTTTAAACTATGTAATTGATTAACTAAATCAATTGATTTTTTAGAAATTTTTGTTTTGATTTAAAACTGTGTTATTATTGATTAAATTTCTGCAATCAATTAATTTTGTATTTAAATAACTCAAAATCAAACAACGTAATGGCACTTTTATAATTTTTTGATAAATTATTAATTAATAAAAATTATTTTACTTAAAAATTAAAAATCTATTTATTTTATTAATATTTTTAAAGTACAGTCAGTTTCAGAAATGTGTGACCAAAATTGAAGTAATGCAAAAATGCACACTTCAGATTAACTTATTTTACAACTGTGTAAATCCGCCATTAAAATTTAATTAGTTGATATTTTACAATTTAAAAAGTAAAATTAAAAATGTACATCTAATAATAATTAAGTAAAACAATAAAGATATGTTTTTTACATGTTAAATTAATAAAATATTAAACCAATTATAATTTTATTATTTCAAAATTTATGAAAGTTTGTTTATTATAACACAATAATTACAATTAGCTAAATTTTAAAATTATAAAATTATGATTGCTTTAATTTTTTATTAATTTAACATCTAAAACGTATTCCTTTATTGTTTTACTTAGTTATTATTAGATGTACATTTTTAATTTTACGTTTTAAATTTTAAAACATCAGCTAATTTAGTTTTAATGGCGGATTTACACAGTATTAAAATAAGTTGATCTGGATTGCGCGTTTTTGCACTACTTTGATTTTGGTCACACATTTCTGAAACTGACTGTATATAACTATATATAATGTATATTTGATAAAAATTACTAATTTTAATTTTGACCATATGAATTAAGTTTTTATATTTATATAAATTTTATTAATAACTATATTTAAAAATGAGATTAATTAGGTATTTAAGAATATTATTTTATAAAAAAAAATTAAACGTGCTATAATTTTTTTCAAGTAAGCTACTTTTGTTGCAAACAATATTGCGATAGTTTTGCAAAATCATTTGATGCCAAAATCACCAAACCCATCAATTATATCACAATTAAATTAAATTAAAATATTTTTAATTTATTTATAATAATAAATATTTGTAAGTAAATAAGCAATTAAAAACATTTTAAAATTCATTGGAAAATTTGCATAATTAGTCAAAAATGTTTTAAAAATATTTGCAAAAACCTTATATCAGAAATCAAACAAGGATTTAAACCTCGGCGTACCGGAATGTTAGATCTGTTTTTAATAAATAATCAGCAATTAATTATATAAATATTTTTTGTTTTGTTTGATTAATTGTAAATTGATCTAAATTGGTTTCAAAAAAATTCAACATTTTTCCCCTCAAACAATAAAAAAATATTAGTACTAATACAAAAACGTCTCCACTTTCCATGCGGTTTTTTTAAATCAATTTATTTAATAACTTTTTTAAAGTTTAATATTTTTATACATAGCATATTATCCATATTTTATGATATGTTATGAGATTATTGTTTGGTTTTCAATTTTATAAACTTATATAATAGTAACTTATCAATAAACTAAACTAGCAATATTTTTTTTCCAATTAAACTAATTAAATTTAATTTAATTACAATTTAAACTAATAGTAACATTAAATTATTGAACTTTTACAATTATTAGTTTTAAATATATTTATTAATAAAATTCTGAAATATAAATAATCAAAATAAATTTAATAAATTTATATTAATTTGTGATTATTAACCAAATTATAAATAAATATTAATGGCATACAAATTAATAAATATTTCTTCATAAAAAAGTTTGTCAAAATAAAATATTTAACAATTATTTTTATAAAAATATCATTAATAAAATATTAAATTTTTAGTTTTATACATCGAAATTAATGATCTTTTTTAATGCGGCCAATATAAATTTTTTGATTAAATTGATATATTGATTATTTAATCTTATTTTAGATTACAGAATGCATACATTTAATTTTAACTAAATAATTTCTAATATAATAAATTTTTCAAATATTTTTAAATACAGTTTAAAATAATTACTATAATTTAAATTAATGGCAAAAAAATATATAAAATAATAAAATAATTATAGCAAAATAAATATTTAAAAAAAATTAGATTAATAATTAAATGTTTTTTATAGACATTTTAAAATAGGTATTACAAGTGTTTTTTTTTAAATTTAAAATTATCTTATTAAATATTTAAATTAAATACTTTTTAATTAAATATTTTTAATTTTTTGAAAAATTTATTAATTATTTTAAGTTCAGATTAAAGTTTAAAAATTGACTTTTAATTATTATCATATAAATTTAATTAAAAACGTACATTTAAAATTAAATTGTAATACGTTAATCTAGCAATTAAATGAATTAATTATGTTTTGTTGAAATCTATAATAGATTAGTTGAGTAAGTCAAAATTTGTTTGAAGAAAGTAATAAATTAAAACAAAATAGATTATTGTTTAGTTTGATTATTAAGTTAATGAGTATAATAAAACAATTTTTACATATTAATAATTTAATTAAAATTTATATTGTAATATAATAATTAATTTATTAAAATATCTATAAAAAATTAAAAAATATTTTTCACGCATATTAAGATTTCATGAAAGAATAACGTCGATATTACGTGAAACTGACCAAAAATAACATTAAGATTACGTTGATATCATTTTAAATGCAAAATGGTAAGATAAACATAAAATTATTTAAATAAGACAAACGTTAATAATTTTTCTATAATATTAGTTTATTTTTATTTAATATATAATTATAAAAATACATAATTACAGTTTAAATACAATGTAAATAATTTTAACTAAATTAATATTATGTTTTATTATAAAATGTTTAATTTACAGTTTGTGAACATTTTTTATAAAGTTCAGAAAATGCCTAATATTTCAGATGTCATGAATGCAATTACAACTATAAAAATTTATTTTATTTTTAAAAATGAATGTAATGACGTTATGCTTAAAAATTTAGATCAAATCAATAACAAAGCTTTTAATTTTATTTCAATCAATCAAAACAAACAAAAATTACAGATTATTTTCATAATTAAAGCAATTATTGTATATTTTAAATACTTAAATAAAACTAAAAATTTTTGAATATATTTTCTGTTGTGTACCCTCTCTGTTGTGTACAAATTCTCTGTGCATTTGCTTGTACACAATAGACAATTTCCATTGTATTTAAATTATATTTTCTTAATTTCAAAACTAAATATTATCAAATTGATTTTAACGTAAGAGTTAATTATTTTAGCAATTTTTAATTAAAACTTGTTATAAAAAAGTAGTTTAGAGATAATTTAAAAATAGTTTGAAAAAAGTTTTCAATAAAAACAAAACTAATTTAAATCTTTTAATTAATATTCTTTGGATTTATATAAAATTACTTATATACAATTAATTCAAAAAATTTGGTACAAAGTAAAAAAAAATTATTAATTAAACTCGTGTTAAAATGTATATTTATAAATTAATAAATATTTAATTTTTTCTATAAAATTTGGTATAATTTAACAAAAATTAATTTTTTTCCTAAATAATTTCTATTATAAGAATAATATATAATTAGTTTATTGTTGTTTTTTATTACAGTTTGTAAATATATGTTTTCAATTATAGTTGTATTTATAATATTAATTTTGTTTTATTTAATATAAATCGAAACACATTTTTTCAAAAAATATCTGTTAATAGTTTTTAAATATTAATAATTTATAAAAATTTAGTTACATGCAAATTTGAATTTGTCATTTATTTTATCATTTTTTAGTTTTAAAAAATAATTTTTTAAAACTAAATATTATATTTTATTTATAATTTTATTAAATTTTAAATAAAATAATAATTGTATATTTTGAAATTTTTTTTGAAAATTTTCAAAACAGTAAACTAATATCAAATATTGTATTTATTATAATAATTTTAAAAATATTTATTATTTGGTTTGCGGATATTGTTTATTACAAATTTTAATAAATTAAAAATTTAATATTTTAACATTAACTATTTATTTATTAGACAAACTCTCCATATTTAAACATTTTTATTTACATGATATTGTTTATTACCAACAATACTAAAAATAATAAATAATAAACCTATTATAAAATTGTTAGAATAAAACTCTGGACCGTACGCCAAACATATATTTAAAATTTTTAAACAATAAATAAAATTTATTAAATTATAAAAGTTACAGTTTACCGTTAATTTGTCCAATAAATGAATAAAATTTTTAATTTATTAAAAACATTAAAAATAAATTTAAAAATAATGTTTTAAATACATTTATTTTAAAATATATTTAAAAATTATGTTTAAATTTATTTAAACATTAATAAAAATTTCTTACTCTAATCACAACTTTAATTAACTACAATCTGCAGTATTTTCGAACAGTTTATCAATAAACTATTTTTAGATTTTTTTCTTAAATAATTTTTATTAAAAAATATAATAAATAAAAGGTTTAAAATTTAAACATAATTTTTAAACTTTATATATATTAAAATTTTTATTTTTTAAATTAAAGCGAATGTAAAATAGATTATAATAATTTTATTAAAATAAAAACATTGTATTAAATAATATTTAATTATAATTTAAAATCAATTAAATATTATTATATTTATAAATCATATTTATAATAAATTATATAAAACAACAGTTTTTAAAATATAATTTTTAATATTTCAAATGTAATTTTTGCAAGTTTTTGCAAAATTGTAATATAAAACTTTAAATATATATTAATTTATAATTAATTTGTATATTAAAAAATTTAAAAGATTATAAAAAAAAATTAAATTTACAAAAGATAATATTAATAATCAAATTTCTCATTTAGATTTGCTTTTAGAAAAATCTGACCATTTAATTAAATTTGATTTCTACCGAAAGCCGACAAATGTTAATCGCTTTTTAATTTAAAATTCTAACCACAGTTTTTATGCCAAAACGCTGTAATTGAGTTACAAATAAAAAAGTTTTAATAATTAAATAACGATAAATTAGCAAAAATTTAACAAATATTAAGATTATATTGTGTTTATTGAATTTTTAATTATATTTTATTAAATACATTATTTAATAATAGTTTATATTTTTGTTTTAAGCGATCTTTTAACATATGCATCTAGACAATTAGTTAAAGTTTTTTGTTTTGGCAATTTTAGAAATTTCCATAAAATTTACATAAATTTCTAAGATTCGACAATACAATAAAAATGAATATTTTAAATAAATATTTTTATATACTCGATTTTTATTCGTTCAAGTTGCATTGCATAAATACAAATTATTGTCAATTTTTATATCATACCAATCAATAAATTACAGATTTAAAATTTTAATTTTATTTCATTAAAAAATAAAATTTGCAGTTTGTGTGTAATTTTTCTAATCAATGTTAAAATTTATAAAACATATATTTAAATTTAAATTAAACTAAAATTTTATAAATGTTGAATAATTATTTATTATAAATTACTAAATACTGTTAATAATTTTATTGTAAATAAAAATTTAAATATTTTATTAAAACATTTGAATATAAAATAATTTGATTAAGATTTTACTTAAACAATTTTGATATTATAATAAAATTTTAAAAATTATTTTAATGTAAGATACAAACATTTTTACTTAATATCGACGTTAATCGGTTGTAAACTCTTAATTGTATTTAAAAATATTTGAAAAATTTATTATATTAGAAATTATTTAGTAAAAATTAAATGATTGCATACTGTAATTTAAATTAAGTTATAATAATAAATATATTAATTTAATCAAAAAATTTATATTGTTCTCAAATAAAAAATGGATTAACTTTGATTATTTAAATTAAAAAATTTAATATTTTTGACGACTACGTGCAGAGAAAGAACAGTGCAAAAGAGTTCAATCGAAGCGACGGTTATTTGCAGCGAAAAAACATCAAACATGCAAACAATATGTTTAT